>CAMXCT020000239.1:0-7500 GCA_947184155.2 Cladocopium goreaui | reverse complement strand
CCACGACGATGATGAAGCCAAATGATCTAACAGGTTGCTTCATCAAAATGACATCAGATTAGTTGACAGGCTACCAACCAAAGATAACATGATTTTTTATTCAAATTATATAAAGAAATAAAGCTTGTTGAGAAAGCTTGTTGCAGGAGAGGAGTCCGTAATCTGATGAAGTAATGAGCGTAAGTTCAGAAGCTACAAAAGACTCATGATAAAGATATTGAAGCTGCATTTGTTTAATTGAAGATTCGAAGCACCGAATACCAGTACTTTCAAATAAAGAGTTTGAAGCTATGGAAGAATCCAAATGAGGATTTTTCCAGCTCCGAAAAGTTCCAAATGAAGAGTTTGAACTTTCGGGAACCTCCAAATAGAGGTTTTTTCCAGTTTTGGGGAGGCTCCAAAACGAAGATTTTTTACGGCTCCCGAAGGCTCCAAATGAGGATTTTGAGAATTGTGGAGCTTTGGAGGGAAGGTGGGAGGGGGGGGGCATGTTTTTTTTTACGCCACCCCCCGCCTCCAGGAGCTATGTATTACATTTCTTTCAATATGTTTGCTCCTTCCCTTTCCGATCTCGCGATCTCCAGGAATCTCTGGAGATCTCTGGGAATCACCTTAAGAAGAATAAGCCCAAAGAATATCCCCAACAGCAACGACTAAGGGAAAAAGTCACCAAATGTTTGTCGCAATCATGTTTGAGAGCTGGCTGAGGTAAGCCTTATGATTGTGTATCCTGTCGGTTCGGCAGTGAAGTTATTAATTTGCAGCTCTCTTTGTCTCAGTTTTCAAATGCGCGTTTGAACACACCGCAGTGCCCCACACAAAGCTTGAATAGTGGGCATGTCATCGCTGGAACAAAATAACAAAATAAACTTTGCTTGGAAACCTGTCCCTCGACACCTTGCTTGCAAAACTTGTTCTTGGAACCCTTGCTCGGGAACCTAATTATTTCACGAACCTGTTCCTGGAACCCTTGCTTGGGAACCTGTTCTTGGAAACCTTGCTTGACAACCTGTTCTTGGCAACCTTGCTTGGACACCTGTTCTTGGAACCCTTGCTTGGGAACCTTTTCTTGGTAACCTTGTTTGGGAAACCTTGCTTGGTAACCTTGCTTGGGAATCTGTTCCTGAAAATATTGCTTAGAGATTTGATCTGGAGAACTTTGCTTGAAAACATGTGCCTGGACACCGTGCTTGCAAATCTGTTCCTGGGAGCTTTGCTTGGGAACCCTTGCTTGGTAACCTCGCTTGGGAACCTGTTCCTGGAAACGGGGAACCTGTTCTTGGAAACCTGTCCTTGAGAACCTATTCCAAAAACCTTGCTTGGAAACCTTTCTTGGAAACCTGTTCTTGGAGACCTTGCTTAGAACCTTGCTTAGGAACCTGTTCTTGGCAACCTTGCTTGAAAACCTGTTTTTGGAACCCTTGCTTAGCAACCTGTTCTTGGGAACCTGGCTTGGGAACCTTGTCTTGGTAACCTTGCTTGGGAACCCTTGCTTGGTAACCTTGCTTGGGAACCTGTTCCTGAAAAGAAAACCTTGCTTAGAGATTTGTTCTTGGGAACTTTGCTTGGGAACCTGTGCCTGGGACCCTTGCTTGGGAACCTGCTCTTGGGAGCCTTGCTTGGGGACCTGTTCTTGGACACCTTTTTGGGGACTTTTTACTGAAACCTCGCTTGGGAACCTTGCTTGGGAATCTGCTCTTGGGAACCTGGCTTGGGAACCTGTTCTTTGGAACCTTTGGGAACCTTGCTTGGGAACCTGCTCTTGGGAACCCTGCGTGGGAACCTGTTCTTGGAAACCCTTGGAATTTTTGGGGAACGTGTTCTTTGGAACCTTTGGGAACCCTGCTTGGGAACCTTGCTTGGGAACGATGCTTGTTAACTGTTAACCCTATCGTGGGAACCTGGGAACTTTGGGAATCCGGCTTTTGGCTGCTCCGACCTGCTCTGAGACCTTTACTTTGGCTGAAGACCCCAAGCTAACGCTGTTGGGGAAAAAGGAGAAAGGAAAAGGACAATTACCCTTGCCATTACATATCCTAAGGAAGGAACGATAAAGTCCTCAAGCAAGTATTCTGACTTAAGTGGTTTGCAATGTGTGTAACCTTCTGCGTGTCACTGTTGCCATGATATTCATATGAAGGAACCTTATGTCAGTAAAGGTCTATGGCATAGGTTCGAACAACATACGATCAACTGCGAAACAGAAGAGATACCGTACTTCCAGCAAAGTGGCAAAATGTGGCCCCTATTTAGTACTTTTTTCACAAAGATAGAAATTGGATGAAATTGGTAAATTTCAATCCCAAAATACTGGTAAATCATGGTATATCCAACCTGTTCTGTTTTTTTGGCGTTATATAATCATTGAAGAAAATAGACCCAATTGTTTTGGAGTTGCTAGGGAAACTGAGTATGTTTGACATTCGGAGTCCAGGATGCTTTGTTTAGAATCGGAACAAACATCATTGAAATACAGCGTGCAAGTGGATGATTTCGTGGGTGGGTGAAATTCTGGGTCTATCAAGTTGGGCTAAAGAACTTGATGTCAAAAAAAAGTCGATGTGGCTTCCAATCGTCCGATCAGGAGCAGCTCTCGGGAAAGTACGAGTGGGCCGAAATCTTCAGGGTCCGCAACGTTCGCAACGAGTTGTTTCGCATTCGGACACAGCAACATCCTTCCCATCATGATATGTCATGTTCGCACCCCAAATGAAGAATGCCTGAAAGGTGGAGTTGTATGAATGTTAGGCATTCTTTGTTTTAGTGGTTTGTTCAAATGAATCAATTGATTTTCATACAGGAATGTTAACCATCAAAATGTTGACCTTGATGTGTGGATTCACATGAAGTTGGGCCTTGTTGGATTCCTTGTTTCAACCCGTCCCTGAAAGGCTGACCCTGATGCCTTGTTGGGTTCGCCCAAAACCTTTGTGCACCTGCCACTTACAGGCCGACCGATGCGCCTAGGATTAGGGGCTAAATATCCATGTAGCTGTAGACTCTCCAAGTAGCCATAGAACATCGTATGTTGATTTTACCCCATAATGATTGTAGATCATTTTAGTCCTTTCCAATACTTTCCATCTTTTGCATTCTTTTGCCAATTTTTATGGCTACTTGGAGGGTCTAGATAGCCATGATCTAAAGACATGGCCTCCATTGGCCAACCCGGCCGAGTTTCTGGTTTTTTCACAGGAGAAAAGCCAGGGGAAACACATGGGCTTTGATCCCAGCCTGTTGATCACCATGTTCCCCATTTGATAGCCATGAGACTAACATAGCCATGGAAGCCATGGCCCATTTATAGATGGTTAATATGGGAAAATATGGGAAAATCAATGAGAATCATCTATACCCGGCCTGGTTATGACTAACAGGGCCAGCCATGGTAGTTACGATGGCCCTAATCGAAATAGATGGTTTACCGAACTTAATAGCATGGCAATGGGTGGATTTTCCATGGCGAAATGTTAAATAACCAGATGGTATAGGTAGGTTCTTTCTGGCATGAAATGATCAGTTTGAAGTCTATGTCTTTGTTTTTCACACCGAACGCGAAAATGTGGGGTAAGAATCCTAAGAGAAACTGGCTGAATTGGAGAGGCTATTTGATTCGTGCACAAAAGAAGCCAGCATGAACCAAATCGATTGCAGTTTCAGCTTACATACTTCTCTTTTTACCGCACTCTAGTTGTTTTGCTATGAACAACAATTGGAAACGGATCAAAATCAAACCTTCATCCCAAAATCCAGACATGTCATACATATAATTCACATATAAGTTCATTATAAATCATTATAAACCATTATAAATCATTATAAATCATTATAAATCATTATGAATTTCTTTCAACATCTCCATATCTCTGGTCCCCCCCCAAAAAAAAACGCCCCTGCTTTCCGCCGCCAGCCTATAGCGAGCCGGTGACCGCCGTCATGGGCCGCTTCGGCCGGGGCCTGGCGGTCGGGGTTGCCCAGGTAGGGGACCATGGCTGGTGGATGTAGGGAAGTTCCACATGATTTTTGGATCATACCATGGGGTAATGATGGTTAATCTATGGTTAATGATGGTTAATGATGGTTAATGATGGTTAATGATGGTTAATAATCACTATACCCTCTGGTTGTGACTAACAAAAAGCTATTGAAAATGGCCATAGAAATAGTGAGTTTTCCCATGAATAGCATGGTGATTTTCCATAGTTACGTTAGTTTACCAGAGGGTACCATGGCTGGTTGGTGGTGACTGGAACATGGCTGGATTATGGCTTTCCAGAAACAGTTGGGAATGGAATAATCATCCCAACTGACGAAGCCATATTTTTCAGAAGGGTAGGTATACCACCAACCAGATGGGGGTGTTTAATATTAAAGAGATGAGATGAACATCATACAATAATGGGTCCCTTTCCCCATTTTTGGCACTTCGGTCCAGTAGATGTTGTACACGATGTTGCCACGTTTGGGAGAGCGCTTATAGATGACTTTGGACCCTAGACACTGAGTTGACTGATTAGTTAGAACTATTAGATCTATTAGCCAGTTCCACTATCAGTTGGTCAGAACTACAGTCGTCAGAACTCTTAGTTGACTAATTAGTCTGACTCTGTGTCAGGCCAGCCACTAGCAGGAACTATT
Source organism: Cladocopium goreaui (assembly GCA_947184155.2). Taxonomy (NCBI): domain Eukaryota; class Dinophyceae; order Suessiales; family Symbiodiniaceae; genus Cladocopium; species Cladocopium goreaui. The sequence goes on along the minus strand of CAMXCT020000239.1, from coordinate 2,862 downwards.
TGTCTGCGTGTTGATCAATCATTGCGTTATCACTGTTATATAGCTATTAGTATTATTAGTACACATGTATACCATTAGACCATTTGACTATTAGTTATAAGTTATAACTAACCAACTAACCACTTAAACTAAGTATATTATAAAATTAAGTATATTATACTATATATATATATAGTACATTATAGTACTATACTGTATGGTTCCACAGATCCTCATAGTACTATGACTTGGATGTACATTCGTACGGAATTGGATCCGTGTTTTTTTTTTACATGAAAGTTATTACCCAGCTATGGGAATGATAGGATATTCTCCAGATGAATGGGTTTAGTTAAAACACAAAATGGCAGGATTTTTAATGGGATGAACCCAGGGTTTTTTTCACCGGTGGAGTGACTCATATTTCTGATTGTTTGGGTGACTCATGTTGGTTGTCGAAGATGGCTTTGATAACTTGGTCAAAGAATTCTTTGGCTTTCGCAGGGTTATGTTGGCCTACTCTTTGTCTCTGTACAACATTACAAACTACAAGTTTCTTGGTTTTGGTTTCGGATGGTATACTGTATGTTTTCTGATTCCTTTTTGGGATTTGGCAGGGTAAAATCCAATGGCTCGACATTATTCTGAAGTAGCCTTTGACCACCAACACGTTTTTGCGGTTTTGGGGGCCTTGGAGAACAAAGATACCCTCCGGAAATCAAACATGGCAATGGACAATCCCCGCAAACATAGATGACTTTCTTACTGTTACTAAACCTCCATTTATACCGGATTTGTCATTACCAAGTTTGACTACCTGAGGGTAGCATATCAAAAGTCAAGATTCATGGCGTCCCACTGTTTAGCCTCAAGCCTCATCCCTGGGGCGACAGACAGCAGCGGCGCGGTGCTTGACAGGAACCCTAGGACTATCCCTACTTGAAACGATCAGCCCAAATTGACTAATGTGGTAAACCCCCAAAACGATTTAGAAGTTGGCAAAAACCATCAAAAATCCAATTCATAGAAATATATCACAATAAATCTGACCTTTCCTATCTTTTTTTGCATGGTATGGAGTACAATATCTTCAATACTTTTGGGGGTTCACCTGTCCTCGCACTCAGGTGAGGCGTGACGTGGCAATAGGAGACTTGCTGTTTGTGGACAAGGACGGCGGCCTGGATCCTCCATTCAGTGAGTTCGATGCTTCTCCATGGTTGGTCACATTGGTCATGGGGATATCACCCAAGGAATTCGATAGAATTCGATATGTGCGTCACATGAATCTCCGATCTCATTGGGGTAGGTGGCGAATCCACCAGCCACTTTGCTGACTTTGCTTGTTTTGCGTCCCAACTAGAGCAGCTAGTATCCATCATTCCTTGCAAATCTATTCTTCGCTCGAGTTGAAGTCGTATCCAATTTCAGATTTCAGGCTGAATTTGTGTCTTTAACCTTATTGTATAAAGTACCCATCAGAATTATCCACATTATTAAAGATATCTAATCGCATCTTTAACTTATTACCCATCAGCTCAGTCAGTTGCTTCGTTTCCAAATTTGGGGCTATCCTTGACATCTGCCAGGCGTGGGTGGTGGGGAACTACGAAGATCTTTTGGACGCGGCGATGAAAAGCTTGGAGGACTGCAGTGACTTACAGCTCCACAGGTGCGCCGAAATTCATGGGGTGGTGGATGGGGTGGGATGGGGAGGATTTTTCAGTCAGGAGATATCAGGGAAATCATTGTGATTTGTGATGGAATCACCAATAATCACCAATAATCACAATCACAATGATAGTAATATTAATCATCAATTATTGGTGATTATTGGTGATTATTGGTGATTCCATCATAATAATGTTACTATCATTGTGATTGTGATAATCACAATAATAATAATCATCGTCACCGGCACCGGCACCTTTATTTGAAAGTGAAGAACAAACTGCAACTGAGCTATACCAGATCCGCATCTTTCCACGTTTTTGGTAGGCTGATGGAGCTCTATGATGGCACCAATGGAGCCAATGGAGCCAACCCTTTGATGGAGAAACTCCTGCCCGGACGTGTGGGGGCACTCAGTGGGGGCCTCTGATTGGCTACCCATGGACCAGTCATGGGTCATGGGAATTTCATGGGTTTATGACTGTAATAGTGGTTATATAATGAACATTAATGAGCTATGATATAAAACCATTAATGCTCATTATATATGTGGTTATTAATACCGGGTTCTTCAAAAAAAACAGCCATCCCATGAAGTACCACACCACAGAGGTCATGCCCCCCCCGTCCCCCAATTCAATGTTGTCTTCTGAATTTTGTGTTTGGCGGCCTTCAAAAAAAACAGCCATCTCTGTTGATGATGCTCGGCACTTCCGATCACAACATTGAAGTTGGGGGTTGCGGGGGTAAGCAGGGTATCTCTGTGGTTTCCTGTGGATGGCTGTTTTTTTTGAAGAACCCGGTGAGGTTTTTTTTGGTTCCGAGTTCATTTTAACTGTTGTTGATTTGCATGTGGATGTAGATCAGCACACATACACACACATCGATGCGACAACATCAGCTTCTGAAAGCTACGTATTGTCAAAGCATGCCCTTCTGTAATCTGTGACAGCCCAATAAAGGTGGATGCTGAGGGCTAACCATCAGCTTGTGAAATTTACCCAAGATTGTTGTCAAAGCTTATTCTATATAATACGCGACAACCCCACAAAGGTGGATGCTACGGGCGACCACCACAATGTAATATCCAAGGCGCTCAGCTTCGCCCCTGCCACCTACAACTCTTGCGCCTGCCACGCTGTCTTCTACTTCCCCACTTCACGGGTGTGATTTGTATGGGCCTGCCAATGCAACGCACATGCAACACACATG
>CAMXCT020000238.1:249042-284017 GCA_947184155.2 Cladocopium goreaui | reverse complement strand
CTCTTCCCCCAGCTCTCCGCCAACTCTTTGCCAACGTCCGAGCTCAGTGTACATCGCTGGACCTCAACCTGGGACCTGCCCAGCTCAGTGAGCACCACTGGACCTCAACCAGGGACCTGCCCAGCTCAGTGAGCACCACTGGACCTCAACCAGGGACCTGCCCAGCTCAGTGAGCACCGCTGGACCTCAAGATATGCCAGATAGAATGCCAGAAGATATGCCAGATATAATGCCAGAAGATATGCCAGATGGAATGCCAGATCGAATGCGAGAAGATATATATATATATATATATAAAGCAAGATAGAATGCCAGCAGGTATGCCAGATAACGTTCCAGAAGATATGCCAAATAAAGTGCCATAATGTTTGCCAAATAGAATGCCAGGCGATTTGCCAGATATAATGTCAGAAAATATGCCAGAAGATATGCCAGAAGATATGCCAGATAGAGTGCCAGGAGATATGCCAGATAGAGTGCCAGGAGATATGCCAGAACATGTGCCAGATAGAATATCAGAAGATACGCCAGATAACAATGCCAGAAGATTTGCCAGTAACAAAACTTATAAATGTCATGGTGGGTATAACTCGGAAGTAAAGTACGTTTTTTTTATGCATTGAATTATAACTATATATATATAAGACATCATGTTATAATGCAACTTGTTTGATTTTGTATAATCATATATATATATATATATATCTTTGCCCGAGTCATAATAATCTTCAAGTATCGTATATATATATATAGTTTTTTTAATCCTTAATTATATAGATCACCACCTGCTGAACTCAGATTCCACTTTGCCACGGCGCAAGGCTACTTATGTGCTGCCAATAGATGAACTCCGCAAAGGGCCGTGGATAGTGAGCTGAGTCTCGGAGGCCCGGACCACCAGACCTGCTTGCAAGGAGGGTACAGGGGATTAAGCTCTACCTAGAATGCCCCAAGTCATCCAGCCTGTGCACAGTAAATACATCTTTTCAAAAATCGCCAATGCACAACCAAATAAGTACCAGACACTTGCACACGGCCATCAACATTGGTGCGGTTGACCATGGATGGGTCAGAACCCGTAGGCTGAACCCTCCTGGCTTCCACATTCTCGATCCACCACCTAAGGGCACAATCCAATAATGTACATGTTATTATTATATAAGATCTATATATCCCAGATGCTCCATGCATGGAATATTTACTTACAGGTCATTTTTTTAGGGTAAATGTAGGTAAACAATTCCATACATGGAGCATCTGGGTATATTATAATTATATATATATATTATTAGTCAGTGATGAATAGTGTCCCCATAAGTCAAAGATAGCTGAGGCACCCACGGTGATCCAAAGAGGTAGCTGGGTTTGGCAGTGAAGTGGTTGTAGGTAGACATCCAACTCAGGTCAAGAACAAACACAATAAGTAAAATATCAAGTATATGCAATCAACAAATGCACAATGCAGAAGTTTTGGAAATACTGCATTCAAGATTCAAGCGTCTAAAGTGTGGCAGCCGAAGATGAAGCAGCCATTGCACATACGGCCAGTAGATGAGTTTGGAGCTAGATGGTTGTTCTACCTCAGATTCATATATATATGTATATATGTATATATATTAATTGTTAGCTTGAATCCAATCTCAATCCAATCTTGATATACAAAGACAGTAGCAGAATCACATCATATTGCATCCAAGTGGCTGCATAGTCGGCACCCAGTATCATTCCAATCACTGCAAGGATCGCCCATCGGGTTGCTGCCACATTGCCCCCTGCGACGAAACCCGTGCCTTAGGCAGCAGAATTGAAGGCATGGGGTGTCAGGGATATAAATATATATAGTTGGAAGCAATACCAAAATTTGAATCATGTTGCATTGATGCAGCAAAGGAACGATCGTCCCCCAAAATGGACCAGTTGCGGCCATGGGTTCCACTTGAGATCCAAATCCACCTCAAATCATGAATGCATATATTGGTGAGAAAAAAATGAAGACGAATCGCATGACATGCTCACACACACGATATAAATAATAATATACCGTATAAATAATGCGAATCAAACTAATTACTCAGCTAAGGATGCAAACAAATTATTTTGTATCCACAGCTGAGTAATTTCTAAGTATATATATATATATATATATACATCATATATGTATATTATAAAATACCAGCCAAGCCACGACCCACAAGGGAGCCCTGCAAATAAGAGCCCCCCCCGTCTCAAGCGCAATGTATCCCGCAGCGCCGTTGCAAAACCACGGTTGCTCAGAAAATCGTTGTCTGAGCCCCGACCGGATTCCCAGTCATACCATTGCCTGCAAGTATCATGAAGATGATTAAGGTGAATGCATAGGGAACATCACTCAGTATGAGTGGCTCTGAGACGCTGATCTATCACGTGGCTCTGGGACACCGACGCCCGAGCACCATGTTGACCTCAACAGGATGTATTGATTTGAACTTCATGTCATGATGGAGTTCATTCTCACTGGATTCTAAAGCACTCCAGTTTGAGGCTGTGACGGTAAACACTGGTCAGTTGCGAGCATCCACTGAAGAGCTCCAGGAGCAATAGATCCTTGCACCACCACTCTTCATAAACAACTGAACAGTGAGAAAGCATACAAGCTGAGAATTGCACACGCTCATAGGGAATGCCGCCCTGAACAGGATGGTGAACATGTACACTTCAGCAATAATGACTAAAGACACCAAGGAATCACAACAGTGCTGTGCAGCCACTTAACTATCCCAAGCCTGGCTCGCATGGAGCTCACATGTCTCGGCCACAAAATCGCATAGGTGGATCCTGATGCATGCATGGGACACGTTGATGCAACCAAAATTGTTTTAGTGCCACACAAAATAGCGCAGCCAAAAGTCACTAGGGCTGGAAGGCCAACAGCCAGCAAGAGCGAAACCTCCCTTTGACTCAGCCGAATCCCCCGGCGCTGACCCTGCTGCATTGCACACAGCTTGCTAGCAGGTTGAACCCTATAGCTATATGGCTGCAAAATCAAATAAATTTTCATCAGAACATGGAGACGCCCTGAACATCCTTGAACACATGCATGATGAGATTTTTGCACATCCGCACATCATCATGCGCATATTTGCTAACTTGAGGGATGCATTGGCAGCTATCAAATTCTTTCCCCCCAGATTCAGCACCGCTCTTGGAAATCCAACGCGGTGGCACCTTTGGCCCCACATCCATTTTGGATTTTATGGGCTGCTTGCCCACCCCGCCAATTGCTTGGCCAAAAGATAGCTCTTAGACCAGCCACCATGGCGCTTCACACTCACAGTCGTTCCGCCCTTGGCATTCTGCTTGACCAACGTGGCAAGCTCGGGAGTCACCACAGAGCGGTTGACATAGATCTGGTCAGCGTGCCACCTTGACAACCAAAACACACTGGAGTGCAGCATTGATCCCAAATGCCAAGAACATGTATAGATCATGCACATCATATATCAACTTAGCATAGGACAGGATCTGCATAGTCGAACCGACACCATTGGGTTCCACCGCGCTGAAGGACTTCCGCATGGCATTGGCATCCATCTCTGGCACATTGATGCCCGCTTCCTTCAGCATGGGTGCCTCCCACAGTCCAGTTAAGAATAAGAAACAAACGACATGACGAGTGAAACACTAGAGTCTTCTCCTGGAACTGTGCCAGCAAGGCTGCATTGTCCTGAAAGAAAAGCAAAATACAGCAACGCATCACATGCTGAAACACACAAACCTGACCTTGCCATCTTTTCCAGCTGCATTGGGCTTTGCAGGAGCTTCCTGGTACAAACAACATGTATTCCACATGTTTCATCTCCAGAAAGATGCAGCACTAACGATGCCTCGCCAGTTGTGGAAACATCAGCAGACTCCACTGCCTGTGGCAAAATTGATCATGGATGAACATTGCAGCCCAAAACAACGGGTCACCACTGGATGCCATGCCTTGCCATTGCGTCTGCCCTTGCGCTTCGGTGCCTGCGAGCATATATACTTTGTAATCATGACTATGTTCCCAAGCAGTTGTGGCCTCTGAGCTCTCCACAGCAGGCTGTGGTTCTTCCTCCAAATCAAAATCACATTAATGCATTATAGTGATGTGCAAAAAATCCACCATATATACATATATATATATATATGCAGTCCTCCTTTGCAGCATCACCATGGCTCGAAGCTGGCATTGGTTCCTGGCCCACATGTTACAGTAGAGCAACACACTCAGATGCCACTGCTGAATAGTGAGTGCAGTCTTGCCTCAGGCACTGCAGAATCCTGCAATCTCACGAGATTCAAGGAAAGGGGAAAAAAGGCAACCAAGTATACACATACAGGCAGTCCTTGTTGGTCGTGGCTTTGGTCTCAGGCGGTGTCTCCTGACATATAAATACATACTCTACCCCAAAAATAATCAAGGGATATACATTTATTTTAATGTAGCGCACTGATAAATCATGTGCATGAAACATCGATGCAATGCAAGAGTGATAACTTCTACTCACACTACAAGAATGCAAATCAAATTACTCAGCCGAGGATGCAAAGAAGCAATTTTGTATCCACAGCTGAGTAATTAGTAAATCGTATAATTTGTGTATATCAAGATATTAATATATATATATATATAAATATAATATATATAAATAATATATATATAATATGTATATATATATATATTGATGTGCCAAGACGATCCAGCTGTCCTTCGCAGGTTTTCCCTTGGCCTGTGCCTTCACCTTTGCCTTGGCACGAGGCTTCTTGGGCTTGGGCTCCTGATTGTCTTCAGCGTCTCCATCTCCATTTTCATCAGGTTCCCTTTTCCTGGAATTCTTCAACACCTGACAGCTCATGATAAACATCCCGTAAACATGTTTATGAGAGACAAATAATCTGCAAACCTTGACACCGTCCAAGTCTTTAGCTGGGTGACTTGTTTGTTTGTGCTGAACTACTTATGCAACGGGTTTGCTACTAAAGGAAGAAACATATGCGCCTTATCCTGTAGAGCCACCAGGTCTCCATCCACTGGCATGTTGCTAGCCATGGATTTCACCTGTTCCTCCAAGCTTTGATCCAGCTTCACTCCCACAGGTAGCAAGGGGCGCTGCTCCTGATAGGAATGAAACACATATATATATATTTATCTATATTTACCCAGAGGATCCATGTATGGAATATTTACCTACATTGACCCCTAAAGTAATTTAACATAATCCCAATGTAGGTAAATAATCCATACATGGATCCTCTGGAATATAAATAATCAATTAATTAATATATGCAAACAAGTTTTATATGTACGTTCAGCAAAAACTCATAGCAGGGTCCTTCTCAGCTTGGCGGTGCACAGATGCCACTGCACGTACCTTCCCATTTTCTTTTGATGGTGATTGGATCAACTTGGCTATAGTTTCAAAAATATATAAATGTACTGTAATTATATTATTATTAAATAATTATTATATAATAATATAGACTAATTACTCAGCCAAGGATACAAACAAACCATTTTGTATCCACAGCTGAGTAATTTGTAATGTTATTACTATAAACTGTACGTATATATCACTGGCCTTCTCAACATCGACTGGAGGTACTGGCATCTCATCCTGCAGATGACATTGCAAAGAGGCCCATGTTTCCCACTGCAGAATCAATAGCGTGTAACAAAATCATTCCAAAGAACCCCATTTCAATGAACCCAGCCTCCTTGAGCTTCTTTGCAGGGGCTGTAGATCCTAGTTCAGATGCAGCACCAGGGCATTCAATTTGGGTTTGGATAGACAGAACACAAAAACCAGGGCCTTCATGTTTCTCTTGGGTCAACATCGGCTCAGAAACATCCACCTGCATGCAGGGTCCATCGTGTTTTTTCACATAAGACAAAATTAAAGGATAGGCATTGTTATATTCCAAATAATTAAATAGAATTCAATCCACATGCACTCATGTGACAGGTTTCACCATTGCCGGACTGGACTGGAGTGTGCCGGAGTGTGCACTGCTGCCCATGTGCCTTGTCTCCAAATGTAGACGCAGTCCCCAGATGCATCGGCGAGACATCCTCACATTCAAATAAGAAACAAGCAAAAGAAAACCTAACAGTTCCAAATTCAAACAACACTGGTTGGAGTCCTTGACTGGGTCCATCTCTGATGCGCTGCTGACCGGACTGACCATCTCTGCAGTGGCAAGATCCTGTGTGCAGGCATGATTCACACTGTTAATCATATGTTTTTTTAATATAATCTCACACTGCACGAGCCCTCCTGACCTGAGAACGTGTCCATTCAAGATTCTTTCTGATCACCTCGCCCACGTCAATCTCCGGTCCACCAGGTGCATCGAAGTCAGAAGCTGCAGGGCACGTCAAGAGGGCGGGCATTGCAGGTATTGACTAAATTTGGAGGGAAAAAAAAGCTTGCCGTGGATGCTGGGAATGTTGGAAATATAAGTATATCTAACCAGGCCTTCTTGGACAGCACGTCGGATGCATTGCTTGAGCATCATGATCTGGGCACACCTGGGTGGAAAGGAAATATTCATGCCTTCTAGATATTCATCATTTAAGATATAATATATATGTAATTATATAAATATATTTACTGACATTGAAAGTGAACCCACCCAACACCCAAGTGGCACCTCGAACCCTGAGACCTATTGGTCAAGTCAAGGGCGTGCATCGTCATCTGACGTGCATGTCCAGCTTGGACAGCGGCCCAATCCTGCCACACACAGGGACAGAATTCATACAACATATTCTCTGCAGGCAGTAAACTCCTCCCACCTTGATCGTCTTCTTCAGGGTTTTCTGCGGGAAGATGCCATATCGATTGGCCAGCAGTTTGAACGCCGCCTGAACACAGGAACATAAGTAGGATTGTAACAGGTACCATGCATACATCACCTGGCCTTCCACACACCATGTGGTGCAATCATTGGTTCAGGGGCCAAGGTCGCGCACATCTCCATCAGAAACTCTTGATTCGACTCAAGAGCTTGGACACTGGCTGGATCAGCTGAATCCAACCCTTTGAAGAAGGCGTGCTGCCTATCATCCCTCAACTCAGCCAGGAAGCTGCCACGAAGAGCAAAGGTTTCGACGACATCCTGCAAATAGTAATGAATCATATTGAATCATTACATGCAGATTGTGTTCAAAAAAAGCAGCTTGTCCTGGATCATGGCATGTTGCACATCCATGGCCTTAGATTACTGGATCAACATCGTTATCAGTCAACATTTACACACTATTCATCAACATTCAAAAGAAAACAAGGACCAGACGGTGGCACCCAAGGTCTTGTCAAAACCCGTACAGCCACCCGGAGCAAAATGCTGCAATGAAAATGCAAAACAATCAGCAACCAAGCACTGCCAAGAAAGGAACCACGTTACAACTCGACATCAGGCAGCACAAACATGCACTTCATCACTGCAAGGCCAGGGTGGAGCACCTCTATCCCTTGAAGATGTTGATGCCACTGTTGAAGATTGCCCCCATGAACCTGTAGCAGCAGCCAAATAACTAAGCAGAACTCAAGGCTCCAAGGCACAAGTCATACTAAGTGGCGCACGCTTGGCATTTGCACGCCGCATCAGGGGGAGCCACTTGAAGAAAACAGGCTGCAGGGCTGCAGGTATCCGATAAACCCTTCCGATAGATTCCGATAGATTCCGATAAACCCAATGTCCTCTTCTCAAGCCTACATTCCAATGTCCTCTTCTCAAGGGTACATTTCAATGTCAGTAAATATTCAAGGCATGGAGTGTCAGGGCTATATAATATCCATAAGATATCTATTTAATATATATATATATATATATAATATCTATGTCTATGTAATATCTATGTTATATCTATATCTATCTATATATATATATTACATATGATATGTTTATTTACTTTCGAATATGATTAAACAGTAACCCCCCCCCACGGCGAACGAGTCGTCTCTTCGGAACATGGACGAAGCCTTGGCCCATGGGGAAATATCCATCCGTTCACCAGCTATGACTTAGGGTACCATTCGGGTGCCAGGGTTTCGGCCCATTGCCATATATTACAGTATATATATATATATACCATCCATTCCAGAAACAAGTAGTGTCTCAGTTTCAGGCGCCCCAAGTCGTGTGCGCCTTCTTTTTGAACTGTACCTCCACTTCAGGTGGCAGGGCGTCCTGTAAGTCTCACAGATTTCCGGGGAAACCTATGAAAACATGGTGATTTCATGGGTTTCAAAGGGAAACTCCAAAAAAAAAATGGGAGGTTTCAGTGGGAACATCAATGGAGAATTGCCCTTGCTATGTTTGATTCTCCGTATATAGCAACAAAGGAAAGGAGGGGAGTGAACAAAAAAAGAGGAAAATGGTCAACAGTGAGTGTTTCTTCACTCGTTCAGAGCCACAAATGCGGCCTCAATTTGCTTTATCTAAAACAGTTTTGCCCCCCAGTAATCCCAATGTTGGTAAAATCCCCATGAATACCCTCTGGCTATGTCAAAATAGCTATTGAAACTTGCACATTCATAGTTGATTTACCTATTCAAGATGGTGATTTTCCATAGCTATGTTAGTTTGCCAGAGGGTAGTGGTATAAACCTCCGGTGAGGTCCTTGGCCTTTTCCGCTTTTGCCGCTTTGGCATCACTCTTCTTCTCCTTCGCCGACTCCTGGGACAACAATTGATCAGGGAAGAAAACTACGGCGAAAATGGCAACGCAACTACTTTGAATGTGGCTAGTAAATGGATGATACATATATATATATATATATACATATAATCAATATAATCCCATATCTTATATCATCCCCCTCTAACTGCGTGTAGAATGGATTGTCTCAGTAAAAAACATATTGTCTCAGTAAATCAGGTACGAATCAGGTCCCTGGCTGATGGGCTTAACCTCTGGGAGTTTGACATAACTATTCTGGTTGGTGGTTGAGCCACCCCTCTGAAACATATGAGTCAATGGGAATGATTATCCCATATATTATGGAAAATAAACAAGGTTTGAAACCACCAACCAGGTTTAGGTCGTTGATTTACCAAACAGTGGCGATTTTCCAGCTAACGTTTACCAGAGGGTATCCCGATATTTGACATCCACCAATCTACTTGAGTGACTGCGGATCGTCAAACATGTACGGGGTCTTTCTGGGGAGAAACGATGATGTATGTAAGTTTGCCCATCATATGGATGTTCCACAATACATTGTAAGATCTCACACCAGGTGCAACGCTATAAACAATTGATGGTTTTCCAGCGGTCAACAAACAAAAATAAGGGTGGGGTCGTTTCAGGTCGCACATCGATGCGAGTGGTTCATAATCATCTAAATATAAAATTATAATTGATCGAAATAATAGTAGTAATAATAATAATAATAATAAACATGATGATAATATAACGATGATAATAATAATAATAAACATGATGATAATATAACGATGATAATAATAATAACAAGTTTCGCGGGAGTTGGTTGTTTCATGGGAGATAATTGATATCATAGACTCGACTTTTCAGATGTCATCTTGTTGCTGGTTGCTGCCATTGTCTCAGTACATTGTTGCTATTACCCATTTTGATTTTGACTTGTGTGAAAACGATTAAATCAAATTTGGCCTCTCTGAACAGCGTCAAGCCCTTACTCGTCGTGGTATGAAGTCTCCCTTTGAGCGTTCAAGTTGCCCTGCAAAAAACATCATCCTTCATATTCCTACTCAGAAAGATGAAAGGACGTGATGAAGAATCCAAACCTAGAACAGGGGTGTGCTGTTTTCGCACAGGGCCCCCAGTATCAACCATAAGGGCACATCCAATTCATACATCAAACATGTGTCTAACGGTCTAACGACTTCAAGGCTGCTGTATTGGCCCTTTACTTCTTGCAATTATCTCCCATGAAACAACCAACTCCCACGAAAATTCCTTATTAATAACTATCAATATTATATAATAATAATAATAAGAATAATAAGAATAATACGTGTATTTGATTGTACTTCGCGAGTGACTCTGCTGGTCACCTGTTTGTGTTTACAGTTGCTGCGGTGGAAATCTGTCATCTGCAGCATGTTCCAGGTGTGGTTCAGCTATGATCTGACACAGTTTGACCGGATGTTTTTTTGCCGCCGCTTTCCATCCATTTGCCATTTTGCATTGTTTGTCATATCCTCCAAGATAGCCCATACATCTCCATTTGGAGGCATAGTTACCCAACACCTTTGCAGGAAAAACTTGGAAGCCTCCCCAAGAGCATCATGGTTGGCTTCAGTGAGCACTGACCCAATGGTCCCTGCAAGACTGCAAGAATGTACATGTCTGAAGTTGTGGACCAAGGAGATTCCATATACATGTATATATATAATATATATATATATATCTATAACTATATCTATATATATATATATATGGGGCTTGAGGCAAACTATCATAAACTATCAACCCGAATCATCCCTGCAGCTGGATCATGCTGGATCAATCAACTCTGGCTGATCATGTTTGGGCGGAAGACCCGCACCCGCAACAACTGATAATCTGCTTGGTTTAAGCAACCCAAGGCTTCATGTTCATAAGATGTGAATGCCCTGAGGTTACCATTCTCCTCTACATGTAGCATTTTCTGTGTGATTCATCATGGTACATTCTCCACTAATTTCACCTTTTTTTCTTATGTCGATTGGATTATCTCATATGATTTTTACAACATTGTGGTGGGATGTTCTCTTTCAAAGCAACACTTTCAGGGATCCTGAGGCTACCAGTAAGTCCAAAAACTGATGAAATCGTATCAAATTAACATATTTTTTCACATCTTTGTTGGTCAATACGGGGTATCCATGAGTACCCCGTGGGACCAAAAAATGTCACCTTTAAGCAGAGGTCCTTGGAGTCCTTGGCGCCGGCGGCCTTTGCGGGTTTCGCCTCCTGAAACCGCGGTGACCGATTTCCTTCGTTCCCCTGGTGGATCATGCCGTTGAGTAAGGGGTTAATAACCATTCGCTACATGGTGAGGCCGTCGATAGCTAAGTTGACTTATAATTTGGTTAACTCAAGTTCGTAGGGGGATATACCTAGGCCACAGTCTATGGGATTATTCATGGTTTATTGGGTTTACCATTGTTTACCTAGTTTTGTGGTTCGTTAGGAGTTCGTGAACCAGGGTTTATGGGGGCATATACCTATGGCTAACGCGTTAACCAACAAACATAAGGAGGACGCTTCGCCTTGTCCCATTTTTGGTCACCGCAACAATGGGAGCTTTCGGGGACCACAGATTGACTGATGACTGATGTTTTTTTTATTTTCCCTTTGGTAATTTAAGATGATTGTGGAAAATTACCCATTTATAGATAATGTTTGCCTCTGATTAGAAGCCTGGTACCCTATTGTGAGAAATTTCTTGCTCCTAATTCAGTAACATGCTAATTGTTGGGGGGGAGCCTCTATTGTGAGAATTTTTTTCCAGATTTATTTTTTTCAACTTTTTTTTTCCAAATGCTTTTTGTTTGAAATTAATTAATTACTTTATTTATTAATTTCTTTTTATTTTTAGTTTATCTATTTTTATTTTATTTTTTATTTTTACTTTTTACTTTTCCATTTTTATTTTAATTGTATTTACTATTGTTTAATTTTTTCTCATTATTTCCTTTTTTAATTATTTTTTTTATTGCTTTATTATTCATTAACATATTAATTACCCTATGAGTGGCTCAGTTACTCAATAATATAATTGTCTGGATGGTACTCTATTGTGAGCACCCACTTTTGGGAGTGAAAAAAAAACACAAAAACCCTTTCTCCACCTTTCTTTGGCTAAAGCTGGTCCCTTTACTTTAGAAAGCAATGTTTGTGTTAAAGTTTTAAAATGCAAGGTTTCCCAAATAATTAGATGCCTTATTAAACCCTTATTAAAAAAACAGCATCCAGACAATTTTTCAAAGGGGTACCTCATGAGTGGCTCAGTTACTCAATAATATAATTGTTTGGATGGTACTCTATTGTGAGCACCAACTTTTGGGATTGAAAAAAAAAACAAAACCCTTTCTCCACCTTTCTTTGGGTAAAGCTGGCCCTTTCACTTTAGAAAGCCATAGTTGTGTTAACGCTTTAAAATGCAAGGTTTACCAAATAATTAGATGCCTTATTAAACCCTTATTAAAAAACAGCACCCAGACAATTTTTCAAGGGGATACCTCATGATTGGCTCAGTTACTCAATAATATAATTGTTTGGATGGTACTCTATTGTGAGCACCAACTTTTGGGAGTGATAAAAAAAACAAAACCCTTTCTCCACCTTTCTTTGGGTAAATCTGGTGCCTTTACTTTAGACAGCCATATTTGTGTTAAAGCTTTAAAATGTAAGGTTTTCCAAATAATTAGATGCCTTATTAAACCCTTATTAAAGAACAGCACCCAGACAATTTTTCAAGGGGATACCTCATGATTGGCCCATCAATTGAAAGTAAATTAAAAGTAAATTGCAATCAATTGAAAGTAAATTGAAATCAATTGAAAGTAAATTAAAAGTAAATTGAAATCAATTGAAAGTAAATTAATTAATTAAAAGTAAATTGAAATCAATTGAAAGTAAATTGAAATCAATTGAAAGTAAATTAAAAGTAAATTGAAATCAATTGAAAGTAAATTGAAATCAATTGAAAGTAAATTAAAAGTAAATTGAAATCAATTGAAAGTAAATTAATTAATTAAAAGTAAATTGAAATCAATTGAAAGTAAATTAATTAATTAAAAGTAAATTGAAATCAATTGAAAATAAATTGAAATCAATTGAAAGTAAATTGAAATCCTTTCTTAAGTTGATTGACCAAAAAAATGTTGAGGGGGGGCAAAAAAAAGTGCGAGTTATAGAGTATCCTCAAATTGTTTGGGGGGGGGGGCCTCACACTAATCAGAGGCACACATTAATTATGATAACTTTCCCATGGACATCTACAATTCTGGCAATACACTGAAACACTTAGTACAACTAGCTAAAATTGCAAATAAAAACAAGGTAGGCGGTTGATACGGCGCCCTGTGAGGGGTTGCCGATTTTAATTTTAAGATTTTCACGTCAAAAGCTGGAAACGTGGTATTTGTGGGACTTTGTAAAAGGACATTTCAAAGTCATGATCATTTTTCGATGGCAGGCGCATGACTCCAAAGTGGAAATTGGTGTTTCGCCTCAACGAAATACTAATTTTAGTCATCAGGGGCGAAAAAAAAACATTTGATTTTTGAGGTTTTCATTTGGTGTGATTTGAAAATGTGCGTTTCGCCTCAACGAAACGCTCATTTTTGACATCCGGATGTCCAAAAAAAATGGAAAATTTTCCGTTTTTTTTTGGAGTCTGTATAATGTGAACAACTTGCGGACAGCATCTTTTTCACTCAACGCCACAAGGTGTCGCTCAAAGTCTTTAAATTCAGCATGTTTTCACACTTGGCGTTGTGTCTCCACATATAGGAGTACGCCCATTTGAACCTCATTGGATTCACTCCTGACTGCAATTTCTGTTGAAGGCTCTGAGGTGCCCACTTTTTCAGCGTGTAGCGTTGGCGGTGTTACATGTTACGAACGACATGACGTAGCATGCCCCACCCCACCCCACCCCAGTGAACGTGAAGACGTGTTAGCAACGTGGTCAGCGTAGCAGTACATGTGCAACGCAAGTGCACATGGAAGTAGCGTAGCGTGGCGTGTTACATGTTACGCAAGCGTACATGACGTTAGCATGCCGTTAGCATGCCCCACCCCACCCCACCCCACCCCCGTGCAACGTGCAGACGTGTTAGCAACGTGGTCAGCGTAGCAGTACATGTGCAACGCAAGTGCACATGGACGTAGCGTAGCGTGGCGTGTTACATGTTACGCAAGCGTACATGACGTTAGCATGCCCCACCCCACCCCACCCCCGTGCAACGTGCAGACGTGTTAGCAACGTGGTCAGCGTAGCAGTACATGTGCAACGCAAGTGCACATGGACGTAGCGTAGCGTGGCGTGTTACATGTTACGCAAGCGTACATGACGTTAGCATGCCCCACCCCACCCCACCCCCGTGCAACGTGCAGACGTGTTAGCAACGTGGTCGGCGTAGCAGTACATGTGCAACGCAAGTGCACATGGACGTAGCGTAGCGTGGCGTGTTACATGTTACGCAAGCGTTCATGACGTTAGCATGCCCCACCCCACCCCACCCCCGTGCAGCCGGTTGATACGACGCCTAAAACATTGCACATACGAAAAATATGGGGATATCAAAATTCAACACACCCTCACAGGGCGCCGTATCAACCGCCTGCCAAAAACAACAAAAACAACATGATTTAACGGAGATATAATGATGGATGTAAGCATTTTGAAACCACGCCACAACGACCAAACATGGGCACATTCAACAAGCACACGGGAGAATTGACTCAAAGTAACACGCAACCAGCACTACAGTAGCGGATGCAAGCATTGGTAACAAATTTTCAAAGAACTGTGCAAGTGACCAATATGTGTTCAAACTTAAGTAAACACGCATATTGCCAACAAGCATACACAATTTACACGCAACAGTCGCAAACAGCAAGGGCTTCGACCCCAACTCTATGAATGTGGGTTGTTGGGATTATCAGTCCTATATTGATTAGCAAGAAAAACATACGTTAACTGTTACAGGATGGGGCCCCCAAGTTATAAGTTGGTTTATAAATAAGTTGGTTTATAAACCCCATTACAATCCATTAACCATATTTATCGATCGTTATATCATGTTATATCTACCCTCTGGTAAACCATAACTATGGAAAATCACAATGTTTAATGGGAAAATCCACTATTTCTATCACCATGTTCAATAGCTATGCTAGCCATAACGAGAGGGTATCTATCGTTACCCATAGGATCCATGTATGGTATATATGCTAACATTGGGGGTATATTGATGGGATCCATGTTACCATATATAGCAGCACCATGGATCCTATGGGTTATATCTACCAGAAATCATCGTGGCTTCAGCCACTGGCCACCCCATCCGATCCAAGGGATCCCTCTTGGATCCGCATCCGGGCACCTCGCTGTTCTCCTTGCCCTTCCTGGATTCGAAAAGCGGTGACAAAAAGATCCAAGCATAGTACCCTCCAGTAAATTAACATAGACCCTGGTAGATAGGGGTTGGAAGATTAGTTTCCTCTAAAAATTGGTGATTTTCAGGGTCTATGTTAATTTACCAGAGGGTAATATACGTATATGTATATCTATAATATTGTATAATTATGTATATATCTGGTTGGTGGTTGAGCCACCCCTCTGAAAAATTATGAAGTTAAAGCCAGCTGGGATGATGACATTCCCAATATATATATATGATTATATATGTATATATGGAAAAATAAAACATGTTCCAAACCACCCACCAGATATTATGAATGACTTAACCTGATTTGAGACCATGAAAAACATGATTGAACCATCATTTCACAGACGGAATTCGCCATTCAGACAAACACTGGCTCCACTTTGTAATACTATATCTGGGCAAATTAGAATAATGCACTAACCTGAAACTTGGGACCATTTTGAGATGATTCCATGATGATTCCTCTTATTAACCATGATTCCAGGGCTCGGGAGACCAGTGAGGTCGGTATGATTTGCCCAGATAGAAAGTGTATTTTGTCTATGAGTCTATGATGAGGACGTACTTCTGGGGACACAAATCCAAGCGTCAAACGCGCGATACGCGACATGACCAGCAAATCCTCCATGCCGTCCTCGTTTCGAGGCCTGCGGCCACAGCATGGAATGCGACATGAATGGGACATATACTATACCTGGGCCCCCCAAAGTTGCTGCAAATAACTCCAGTAACTATTCTTTTTGCATGATCGTAAGTACATCTAATTAGAATCTAATTCTATAGTCTATAGATGTCTATAGTATTCATGGGGCTGATAAACCAAGAAAAATCACAACGGGGGGTTCACATATGGACATAGCCATGGGGAGAGTCCACGGAATCCTTCAGATTCCTTCAGCCCCAAACTCAACGAATCTATTCTGTGGAGACTCTTTGCAGAAAAATCAGCATAGCCTAATTAACAGATCATCATAGATCATCTATATACAGTGTTTTTTGTATATAATATATATCTGGTTGGTGGTTTCAACCCCTCTGAAAAATATTAGTCAGTTGGGATTATTATTCCCAATATATGGGAAAATAAAAAATGTTCCAAACCACCAACCAGATATATATATATAATATACACATACAGAGATCATATAAACAAAACCTGAATATCTGACAGATTTACCCCATATCTCTGCCAATTGATCCAAGTGGCTTTTCACTGTCTGCCTTGCTCTTGCTGGCCTACCAAAAGCAACGAATTTTGCTGGAAGGGTCATGGATTTTCAACGGAAATCATCACATACATTTTGGCTACTCAAACTTTTAAGGTCGGAAAAAAACCTTGATGTTCAAACATGTTCTCCATAAATATGTTCTATACTGTTGAACATGTTCTATCCTCCGTTTTGTTTTCTTGAATTCTCAGTTGGAGCAAACAAACAGAACCTTTGGAGAACCATGAAAATCAGCTTTATCCAGTCACTTTGGGAGCTCAAAACGATAAACCTCTGTCTTTTTTTCTAGATGCTGAACCTGTGGGGTGGCCACACCCTTGACTTAAACAAACCGAATAGATCCAAATAGGGCAAGCACGACTTTTTGCCAATCAACATCATCATTTATTGTTGCTCCACTATGGTTAACTTCCAATTCATGACTGAGAACCACTAAACCCAATCATTGTCAGATCATTCCCATCCAAAACTGAAGTTTATGGTTGGTTTATGGCTGGTTCCTGTTCCTGTTCCGTCAACTGCCCGACGCTTGGGATCGCCTGTGTGATGTTCAACATGTCTTCGGGCGAGAGGCTCAGGAGCTCGGCCTCCGTCTCCTCACGCGGGACTGGGGCTTTCAAAAGACCAGTCGAAAATTTGGAGGAAACTCGGTGAATGATATTTCTTTTAAACAAATACACATGGCTGGATTAATATGACGAGTACTTATTGATACTTAACGATGATAGGCATATGGGAAAGGTCTGAAAAGGGGGGGAAACCGTATATATATATATATATATATATATATGTATACCAATTATGGCCATTTACGGAATAAACATCAGATTTAGGGGTACTCATTTTGAGACAAACCCATATGTTGATCCTGCACAAATGCTCGAGAAGCTAGAAATCTCTCCATGGACAAGCCGATCCCCACACCCATACATCAACACAAGAGCTTCGGTAAGCCCTTGATAAGGTGGAACAAATATGTATTCACCTACAATGACATACACCTTTCCATTTGAACTCATGTCTCATATGTTTGGCATTAGCTCCAAGTCGCTCCAAGAATACCCCCTGAAATCTGACGACCAGAACCCATAGAATCTTATAGGGTATCCCAGAACATCCAGTAGTTTACTTGAGAGGGGGAACACGAAAGGTAGGTAAGCAAGAAAGGAACCGAAGAAAAAATGAAGGGGAGAGGGCAGGGAAAAAAAACATAAAGTGGAGTCTGGTAAAAGCGACGCGGCCAGTTTCTTTCCAAAAATATGAAGGGGAGTCTGGTAAAAGCGACTGAAAGGCTTCGGCGATGTGGTTGGGGTTGGTGGCGGTTGTGGTGTTGGTGGTGTTGGTGGTGCTGGTGGTGTTGGTGTTGTTGGTGTTGTTGGTATTGGTGTTGTTGGTGTTGTTGGTGGTGGTAGTGTTTCTGGTGTTGTTAGTGTTGTTTGTGTTGTTGGTGTGGTTGGGTTTGTTGGTGGTGTTGGTGTTGTTGGTCGTGTTGTTGGTGTTGGTATTGTTTGTGTTCGTGTTGTTGTTGTTGTTGTTGTTGTTGTTGCTGTTGTTGTTGTTGCTGCTGCTGCTGATGGTGTTGTTGTTGTTGTTGTTGTTGATGTTGTTGTTGTTGTTGTTGTGTGTTGTGTGTTGTTGTGTGTTGTTGTGTGTTGTTGTGTGTTATTGTGTGTTGTGGTGTGTTGTGGTGTGTTGTGGTGTGTTGTTGTGTGTTGTTGTGTGTTGTTGTGTGTTGTTGTGTGTTGTTGTGTGTTGTTGTGTGTTGTTGTGTGTTGTTGTGTGTTGGTGTGTGTTGGTGTGTGTTGTTGTGTGTTGTTGTGTGTTGTTGTGTGTTGTTGTGTGTTGTTGTGTGTTGTTGTGTGTTGTTGTGTGTTGTTGTGTGGTGTTGTGTGTTGTTGTGTGTTGTTGTGTGTTGTTGTGTGTTGTTGTGTGTTGTTGTGTGTTGTTGTGTGTTGTTGTGTGTTGTTGTGTGTGGTTGTGTGTTGTTGTGTGTTGTTGTGTGTTGTTGTGTGTGTTGTGTGTGTTGTGTGTGTTGTGTGTGTGTGTGTTGTGTGTTTTGTGTGTTGTGTGTTGTGCGTTGTGCGTTGTGCGTTGTGCATTGTGCGTTGTGCGTTGTGCATTGTGCGTTGTGTGTTGGTGTTGTTGTTGTTGTTGTTGCTGTTGTTGTTGTTGTCGTCGTTGTTGTTGTTGCTGTTGCTGTTGGTGTTGTTGTTGGTGTTGGTGTTACCCCTGCAGCGTTTTTGCTCGGTTCCGTAGTGGCCGAAAATCGTCAAATCGGTGGTGTTTTCGCGTGTTTTTGCATCGCTCGGAGCAAAAAACACCGTAAATACCAATGTTTTTGGCGGGTCGGAAGCCCAAAACCACGGTATTTACGATGTTTTTTGCCTCTGGTAGTAAAAAGCACGGTATTTACAGTGTTTTTTGGCCAGCACCTAGCAAAAACACTGGTATTTACGGAGGTTTCACCATGTAGCAAAATGTGGTTTCTTGATCCGAAAAGAACAAAAATACTGTAAATTACAGTATTTTGAGTCTGCTCTTAGGGTGCGTGGGAGGTGTGGAGGAGGGGGGGGGGTACTAAAATGACTAGCAATCTCCTGAAGAATCAGGTAACGGGGCTGGCCGCCCTCCCCTTTACTTCGTAAAGTAAAACTCAAGGTAGCCCCTCTGGAGCTACCTTTCGTGATAATCATCATGTTGCAAACATTTTATCTACCAGGTGGCCCCCCTCCCCAGTTATAGATTGATTTATAAAATCCCATTAAATATTATAGATATATCTAGCATAAGCCTAGTTACATTATATAGGTATGAAATAGGTATGTTTGCGGCATACTATGTTTCTTTCATGGAACTCATATGCCATCCCTATTTTTTGGGGCCTCCGCCAGGGCAGTTGTTGCAGGTTCAATCCACACCCGTTGCAAAATCCATGCTCATCACATTTTTACAAATATATATATATAAATATATATATATATATATAAATATAATTAAATATATACACTATCACAGATATAATCTACATGTGTATCTAATGTGTGTATATATATATATGTTATTGCTGACTAAATTCTATGAAGTCCCTCTCTTTGGTGTTAAATCCAGCCAAATCTTTGTACATTGGAGGCTTTAAAAACCCCGCCATTGGGACATTGGGCCTTGCTCAGGCAGTGCAACTTGACGAACTTCCGGGCTTCCTTCAACAGCGCCCGTACAGAGGTATAGTGCCATGGTCGAATTACGTTAGGATTGTAGGGATGAGTCCGGCCCCTGGTCATCCCACCATCATAAACGGGATTCCTTATAATGAGTTCATCAGTCACTATTCATCACAATCCTCGTTGCTGGAAAATAATTCATGTTTCCATAATAGTGCATATGACATGTGTGTGCATGTGCGCATGAAACATCAATATTGTCAATGCAGTAAATGAATGGATGGCATCTACACACCAATCGCATATAAACATGCCTTTAGCGTTATCATTAGTAGGAGTAGGAGTAGTAGGAGTAGTAGGAGTAGTAGGAGTAGTAGGAGTAGTAGGAGTAGTAGGAGTAGTAGGAGTAGTAGTAGTAGTAGTAGGAGTAGGAGTAGAAGTAGTAGTAGCAGCAGCAGCAGTATGACTTATTATGACTAGATTATAGTGGTTGATATCAAAACATGATGTAATGCTACTGTCAAAATAAAAACCCTATTATCACATGTCTATTCCTAACATGTTAATAATGATAATGATCATCATGATAATATTAACATATTATTGTAAAATACTACCATAATCTGACACTATCAACCATTCCATATGGTTATGGGTCAAAACCCTGGTACTTTAGGTACACTAAAATAGCTGGTTAATGGATGTTTATTCCCTCAGTCATATGGTAATAGTAGATTTAGACCCATCCCCAAATCATGTTATAAATAATCCCCTGGGTAAACTATATAATATATAAATTAATTGCAGGTGTTCATTGTTTTCCATATCTATGCTAGTCTGGTCTACAGGAGGGCACATCTTGCTTACAGCACTTAATTTACTTATCACAACATTCAAACACTACTTATTTTGGTACTATTCATGTGATATTACATATATGAGTGTTATATTTTAAACTATAATGATATTAGCACCCATGTCATGTTCATTAAGACATAATAATAATCATAATCATCATCATCATCATCATAGTGTGTAATCCCTTCCTCTGATATTAAACACACCGCCAGAAACCATTGAGTAGGGAATTCGCACTTTTTTGGGGCCGTGTGGTAGGGAGTGTTTAGTGGTAAATCTTGGGGCCTATAACTTTCACCTGGTAATATTAGGGGATTGGGGTATTACCATTAAACACAGCCAATAAAAAGTGGATCCTTACATTATCACTTGATTAAATCTAACTATAGATTCAGTATTGTCATTAAACATTTATAAATAAAAGTGGATTAATCATACAGTAACTACAAAAAAAATGTTGCTCAAATGTACAAAAAATGATGTAAAGATTCAGATTCATTAGCCACTATACCCCCAGTAGTTCATGGTTAAATTAGTTCATCATGATCAGTATAAACATAGGGAATCAACAAAACATCATTAACTCAACCATTATAAACCATCAGTAATGGGCAAGGTATCATTGATCATCAATACATATATATATATAATTAATTAATTCATTATATATATATATATATTGTACACCACATATTATCATTAGTTATTGTTGGTTATTATCATATGTTATTATCATTAATCATTAATCTCAAAACTCAATTTCAGTGTCTCCATCTCCGTTTGTTTCCCGCCTCTTCAGCATAGACTTTGATGGCCTGCCAACGTAACTTTGAGGACCTACCATTACAAACGGCTGGCTTTTTTTAATGGTTTCCTTGGGGATATATTCAAAAAAATGGTGAGTTAATGGGATTTAATGACATCTCATGGGATGTAATGGGATTTCCTGGTGTGTCCCCATGTTAAAGAGCATGTAGAGGATGAAATCACATGGGACAGAATGGGGGTGTTGAATATTCATCCACCCATTTCCATCCCATGATGAGCTGACTATTTCACCGTCTGCGTCTGCCAATGCTGAGCCATAGCCATTTTCAAGTTTCCAGCATTTTCCACCAGTTTCATCCCAGTTGTGTTTCTGGTTGGTGGCTTTTTCGCCACCCCTCTGAAAAATGATGGAGTTAAAGTCAGTTGGGATGATGACATACCCAATCTATGGAAACATTATCCAAATGTATAAAAATGGGATGATGATATAATTATTCCCAACTGAATGGAAAAATAATCCAAATGTATAAAAATGGGCGGGTGATATAATTATTCCCAACTGAATGGAAAAATCATCCAAATGTATAAAAATGGGATGATGATATAATTATTCCCAACTGAATGGAAAAATCATCCAAATGTATAAAAATGGGATGATGATATAATTATTCCCAACTGAATGGAAAAAATAATCCAAATGTATAAAAATGGGATGATGATATAATTATTCCCAACTGAATGGAAAAATAATCCAAATGTATAAAAATGGGATGATGATATAATTATTCCCAACTGAATGGAAAAATAATCCAAATGTATAAAAATGGGATGATGGTATAAGTATTCCCAACTGAATGGAAAAATAATCCAAATGTATAAAAATGGGATGATGATATAATTATTCCCCACTGAATGGAAAAATAATCCACATGTATAAAAATGGGATGATGATATAATTATTCCCAACTGAATGGAAAAATAATCCAAATGTATAAAAATGGGATGATGATATAATTATTCCCAACTGAATGGAAAAATAATCCAAATGTATAAAAATGGGATGATGATATAATTATTCCCAACTGAATGGAAAAATAATCCAAATGTATAAAAATGGGATGATGATATAATTATTCCCAACTGAATGGAAAAATAATCCAAATGTATAAAAATGGGATGATGATATAATTATTCCCAACTGAATGGAAAAATAATCCAAATGTATAAAAATGGGATGATGATATAATTATTACCAACTGAATGGAAAAATAATCCAAATGTATAAAAATGTTCCAAACCACCAACCAGGTTCATGCTCCGCACCTGTTCAGCGCCACCGGATTTGCTCGCCTAGACGAGGTGACCGGTGACCGGAAAACCACCCGGCAATCTCCAAGGAAAACCAGGGGAAAACTATGGGAAAACCCATTGGAAAACGATGTTTTAACCTATTTAACCAACACAAATGGAGGTTCTATGGGATTTAAAACTGATTTATGATAGCTAAGCTGGGTTGTAACAACAATAACTATGCCTTTTGATACTTGTAACTATAGTATTCATGGGTTCATAAACCATCTTAAAAAAGAGGGGCCCCACATTGTAGATATCATGGCCAATCTTGGATACCTTGTAATCAAATGTATAATATATATATATATATATTTGGTTGGTAGTGGTGTATTGTAATTCCCATATTTTGCAAAATTCAAGTACTAAACTGTCTCTCTTAGGTTTCCTCAGTAAGATCATGGTATATGTTCTTATTGTAACTAGTAGAGACTGTCTATACCAACTCCCAAATGCTTTAATTGATGCATGGTGTGCGCACATATTCATCCATCTATATTGTGTGCAAGTGCGGATATACATCCCATGTATGGACAGTACGTTCATGAAAAGGCAAGCCCCGATTTAGAAATGGTGCTGCTAGCGGAATCAGGATGGATTTAATGTTTGCTGTCTTCAAAATCACAATAATATATATATGTATATTCACAGGTCAGCCACCAATTAGGTATTACAACACTAATGGGGTGAACCTACAAACCGCTCAGCTCCTGGTACTTTTGAACCAACGCTATCGGGCAGATCGATGATATATACAATACATGGTTTTACTGCAGGAGTTTTTACACCCCCCTCGGGCGAGCAGGGACGACTGCGGAGAACGAATAACCCAGAAAAGCATACCCTCGCGGGTAGCCGAATTTCTTTAGTTGGTTTTAGACATTTTTGTGCAGTCTTTCAAAGGTCCCTCTAAAAAGCTCAAGCCCGTAAAACCCAGCGCAGCGTTGCAAGGAAGGCACATTACCATGCCACATCTTGCGCTATGCTACAAAAGAAAATCATCGTCTCCCTAACGGTTCCAAAAGATCCAACGGCCGCCGGCCTCGTCACGGTAATACCAAGCTCCACGCCAGAAACTCCATTCTCGGCGTGCACCGTAGTGATCACGATTCCAACTCCAAGAGGCATCCGGGCGACCGGAGCTTGCAGCCTTCGAAGTGACTCCTGCGGTTGCTGCTTTTGCAGTGGGCGGTGTCTCAGGCTCCAAGAATGGTCGTGCTCCTGCTTTGGATGTTGGTGGTTCGGGTACCAGAAATGGTGCGGCTGGGGCATCAGCGTGCGAGGCATCTGCGCGAGCAGAGCTTGAGGCGGCTGTGACATCTGTTGCGGTTGCGGATGCATCAGCTTCGGCTTTGCGCTTTCGCTCAATGGTGGGCGCGACCGTGGGGTCGGCCTTATGACCTCCAGGACCTCCAGCCTTTGCAGCGGCGCTCTGCTTCTCTTTGCGTTCAAGATTGCTCCGAACCAAGGGAAGGTTTTCCTCATACACCTTTTCGAGGAAATCACGAGTGCCATCAAGAGGGACTTGGACAGTACCCTTCCAGGTCAACAGGCCACGGAATGCGCCACGACGGCCGATGTAGCTGACATATTCATCCTCTGTAAAAATGTGGCGGCCAAACATGAAACCCCAGACCTTCTTCCATGTTTTGCGGAACTCAACTGGGAAGCCATCAACGCCACGAGGCTGAGACATGAAAATCAACTTAGATAAGCAGTTCTCATTTTGGGCATTGGCGGCGACGCCAGCCGAGATCTGAGCTTTGGTCCTTGGGGGATCGGGGAGGTTGCCATATGCGAACATATCGTCAAATATGCAGTCCTGCAGGTCCTTCCCCTCACCGTGGATGCGGTCGCAAAAAGTGACGTCGCTGGAGTATCTATCTTCCACGTCCTCGTAGCCCAGCGCTTTTGCACGTCGATGCCTGTCGCGGCAGTCTTTGAGGACTGCTGATTCCACGGATGTGATTCCCCTGGGGCCCAGTTCTCGGCGTAGCAGGTTGG
This sequence comes from Cladocopium goreaui, assembly GCA_947184155.2. NCBI lineage: Eukaryota > Dinophyceae > Suessiales > Symbiodiniaceae > Cladocopium > Cladocopium goreaui. The sequence goes on along the minus strand of CAMXCT020000238.1, from coordinate 259,479 downwards.
CTTGCTCTTCCGTCAAGGCTGTCAGCAAGCTTCCGCTCATCTTCCCAAACATTCCGAACCCGGCGAGACTTTGCATTCGCCGTTCAAGGATGCGGGTCCTCCTGTTGGGTTTGTTGGCCTCTTTTGTATCGCCACTTTCGTCCACTGGAAGTGGCTCAAAACCACATGTGGTGCATGTCACTTGGCCACTGACGTACTCAACCTGGCAGGGGGGACAGGAGCCCATGAAAGGTTCGCAGTACTTGGGTGCAATGTAAACACGGCGCGTCCTTGCGGGCGGCTGGTCAACTGGCATTGAGGCAGTGGCTGCATCATCATCAGTGGACTTGGCATCGGGTCGCCCCGTGCTGGTGTCATCCATTGGGTCGTCATTTGCATCATCTCGGGCAGTCAAGGTGACCGCTTTGGCTTTCGGTGCTGAGGCAGACGCCGCGCCAGTCCATGTGCTGGGCTCGAGATTGCTCTCGGCGCGGGACCAAAGCACCTGTCCTTCTTCTGAGATGCTGACCAGAAACTGCGGTGGGATGCGTTCTGAGCACAAAATCCCATCCATTTCTGTGCGACTAAAGATGACACCAGCTTCAACTGCTTGCCGCATTGCGATTTTGACTTCGATTGGACATTTTGCTCTTAATCCAGATCGATACCCCTGCGTGCCAATACAGTGTTCTGCCATATAGATATGGGCACGGCCACTGTTGACTGTTGCACCGCCGCTTGGGATCAGGCCGTTCTGTGCGATGCTCTTCCAGCTGCTTTTCATCGTGCGATGGAAGACAACCTCAGGAACCTCAGTCATGGCACACAGGGGCACGCCAGTGAAGGCGGCTTTTCGCTCGGGGGATACATGGTCTGAGCAATACACCATGGTTGAATTGGCATAAAGACCCCCTGCGGTTTTCAAGGCAGCTTCGGAGTGACCCTGAATTGCACGGATTTTCACAGGATAATACGGCATGCCTAAGCCATTGTCGACAGGAAAATGGGAAATCTTTGCACACAAGAATTGGAACCTACTCTTGCCATGCTTGTCGATCTTCATTGCGGTGCCAAACAGGCTTGCAACAGTGATGAAAACATCTGGGGGCACTTCCTTGCGGAAGGCTTTGGCGAAATCCTCCAAGTCAATCCAAAGGTCTTTGTCCATTGGCACCTTGGCACAGGATCCATGCCCCCTGCAAACTTTGTTGACACGAGTCGCAAAATCAGAAAACTTCTTGTCGACGCGAGTCTGGCTGGCAATGGTCTCAACGTCGGATGCCGATATCAGCTCCAGCTCATAGGCCGTACCTTCAAAGAGGATGCCGGGCACATCGTCCCCGTCTGCATTGGTCACCATTGTATATTGGTATTCAGGCAAATGCTCTTCCATCCAATATGCTTTCACGTGGCCAGATGCTTGTCCCTCGAAGCGCGCAGTTGCCTGCGGCTGGTACTGGCTGGATGTTGCTCCCTTGTCATCTGCGGGCTCATCCATTGATGCTGGTGCTGCTTTCGGCCGCGACTTCAACATGACCTCAGCTGTCTGGACCAGGATTGTTGCTCTGCTGGATGCAGCGGGCTCGCCGTCGCCGGCGGCCTTTGGAGGGTCATCTTTGGGAGGCTCAGCAAACGTGCCCGAAGGCAACGTCTTGATGTCGATGTAGTCCTCAGTGTCAGGTTGTTGAGCTTCGACGTCCTCCTTGGTGAATGACCTGCCCGTCGGCACGATGTGTCTTCGGGACTCTCCAAAAAGCAACTTGGTGATGTTTGCACATGTCTCCTGATAGGATCTTGGCAGCTCGTCCAGGACGGCGCTCATGTTCCTCCGCAAATCATCCCATGTCTCCTGGGCACACTCAGAAAGCTCCAAACCAATTTGGCCGACCCGCCATCCGGAATCAAGTGCGAAAAGGGTAGCTGTCCAATAGGCAGCAAGGCGCGTGCGATTTTCTTCAGAGTTGGCGAAATGCCACTGGTCTCTGAATTCCATTGCATCGGCGTACCCCTTTGCTTTTAGCCACGGATACCGCGGATTGGCACGCCCTTGCAGGCTGCTGGTTAGAGCTTTGAATCGGGGCTCCAAATGGTCGAAAAATTGATCGAAAATTGGATGAATTCCGTAATCTGCGCTCCAGGGCGCGGTCGTGAGACCGGCCGTCTGCAAGTCCAACTCCCGGGCCTTGTTGATGAACCATGTCAAGTGGCGCTCACAATCATCCAGGATCGTGGGCCAGTGCCCGTTGGGACCATCGTACGGCCAATTGGATTTTGGGCAATTCCATCCTCCCCTGCCAATTCATTTCCGAACCAGGACAAGTGCAGGTTGATGCGTGCATGAGGATAGCGCTCGCGGGCGTCCGCGGCCAATTCGATCCCTCTCTTTACCAACTTCTGCAAAGTTTTGCCCCAAAGCATCTCGTGGATGAACTCAGTCACGTACTTGGGTTTGCGCTGTCGGTAGTGCTCGGAAAGATCAAACTTCTTAAGTGTCTTCCTACGCCCTGTGATCAATGCGCATGACGAGTCAGAGACTAAGATCCAGATTACGTCATTGACGGGCATCTCTGGCAGCATGATCTTTTCGATGTGGGACTCCTTTGGCAAAAAGCAGAAACTAAGGTATTCTGCAAGCGGATCCTCTCGACCATAGAACCTCAGGGCCGAAGCCGGCGTCCATTCGGTCATCAAACCATCCACAAGGTCCTGAGCAGCCAGATTCCCACCTTCATTGCGCATGGCCAATGCATACAAAATGCGATTGTGAAGGAGCAACCATGCTTCTTTGTTAGCCTCACGTGTGGCTTCGAGCGCAGCCTCGCGGCTGGCCGGGTGTGCTGTGGCATATCGTGAGTCAGCCATTTTTGCAGGACAGGCACGAATGACAACGGGTGAAATCCTTTTGGATGTTTGGCCCACCACAGCTACCCGGAAACACTCATGGAGCATGTCAGTCAACTTGAAGGTATAGTTCTCAGCAAGTTTAAGAGCTTTGCCCCTACTTTGATCATGCTCATGTTTGCCATCACATTTGAATGAGTCTAACACGGTGAGTTCTTTAAAATTTCCTGCAATAGTCCAACTTTTCTTCATTGGTTGACCGCTGTTTCCAAGAACACCCAACATACAACCATCAAAGTGATGAGTAGTCATGGATCGTTCTTTGAGGAATCTTCTAACCATCGGCCATCTCCAATATTTGCAATTCTTGGACAGTTCAAATGCTATCAAGGTTCGTTCATCATAAACTTCATCCACAAGTTTGACAAAAGATTTGAACAACTTGGTAAACTGTTTTTGTTGCTCTTTGATTCTTTCCTGACCCTCAACAGTAAGGCCATTCACGTTCCCCCATGGGCTACCTCCTACACAAGGCAACGATGCATAGAGGATCAAAGTGCCGTCATTGAAATCATTTCTGAAATCTTGGACTTGGGAGGCTAGCCGTTGCCGACAGCTGTTAGTGGTACCATCTTCTTTTTCAGTAACCCTAATGCAGTGGCAATCTTCATTGGAAAATCTTGGGGTACTAAGCTTCGAATCATCAGAGCAGCAAAATTCGATCAGCATTCTGGGCTTAAACGACTTTTGGGAGCCCCCCTGATTCCCGGCAGCGCTTGCTAGTTTTGGCACCTTAGTGGAGTTCGGCGCCGCGGTGTGGCGGGCTGCTGCTTCTTCCACCTTTGTCGGGCCAATGCCAATGAGATGAATGGCATGCAACCAAAGGGCTGGTCGGGTAAAAGGTTTTGTGAGAATGTCTGCAACTTGGAAACTGGTTCCTACGTTGAGAAGATCGAACTGTTTACATTCAAATTGCTGTTTCAACCATTTGAAGTTGATGTTTTGTGTTTTGTTCATGTGTCTCATGGATGCTGATGAACCGGTGGACATGACTGTAATAGTCGCCTGGTTGTCCTCCATAAATTTGACTTGATAAAATTCAGGGAAACTGGCCTTGAGGGAGTTGATGTCCGCGACACTACAACCTGTATCGACATTCCCATTACGGATTTCGTCAATTTCAGGGTCAATCCTAGTGAACACAACATCTTCTTGGGGCTTCGCGGCATCGCGAGCTGGTTTGCCCTGCAGCTTCTTGAAAAGGTTCAACTGCTCAAACAGGGCCAGCATTGGAATGCCCTCAGCTCTCATGCTGTGATTTGCGGCAACTACCTCAGCCTCAGTTGACGATATGGCAACAACCGTTTGTTTCTTACTGAACGCATTTAAGGGGTAATACGTGTTGGGGCCAACAAGCACAATGGCACTGCCAGTGGTACTCTTGCTATCATGTTCGCCTGCATGATCTGCATCGGCAAAAAGCCAGAGTTGGCATTCATCAAAGGCATCCCCAATGAAACCCTCTAGGAAATGGTGCTTCGTACAATGTATGTATGACACCAATCTGTGCAAGGCAAAGTCGCATTCTATGGACCATTTTGTCACTCTAGATGCTAAGCTTTGTGTGGCACGCAACAAGTCGAACCTTGCCATTCTGGCGGCAAAGAGTATCTTCATTAAGATCTTGCTGGCCACTGGCTGGAGTTTGCCAGGCTTTTCATCTTCACTGAGTGTAGGCCGTGCGATGCCAACATCTGTGAATGGTGTTGGCACCTCTTTCAAAGACGATGGGCTGACTTTTGCAAGATTACAATAATTTTCTACGCAGGACCCCAGGAAATCGCTCATGTCATACCTTACTAAGTTCACGGGCTTGGCCATGACGCCAGCTTTGTTCTTCACGGCGTGTTCAACCCCCTTGAACTTAGAGGCCTTGGCTTCCTTTTTCGCCTCGCGTTTGTCGCGATGTGGTCCTGGTCTGGCTTTACTTGCCATTGCAAACTGCTTGAATTTGTCAGGTCCATCTTGTCCATAACAGAAAACTGCTTTTCCTGTCCAGAATTCATTTGTTTGATTGCTAGATGTTTTCCAATCATCTGTGTAAACATCATAGCCCCCCTGATTGTTCCCGTCGGTGATGCTAGGACAACTTTTCAGTGTTACCTTTTTGTCAAAGAAAGTTATGCGACTTGAATTTTGACAAGTTACATCTCCCCCCTCGTCAACCGGCTGGTACAATCTTTTTCGGGGTTGAATGTGGTGTCTGATCCATGCCATGTTGGTTTCATCATGCTCCCACCAGTCTTGTGTTCTATGTTGTGCGGCTGCTGACTTCTTGGCTTCAAAGGCGAATGCGAAAGGGTGTGCCTGCGAAGGCAACCGGATGTTGTGAAATTCACGGTGCATACAGCCAAAGTAGCGGTCATATGGCTCAGGATCACCAATGTTCACTGCAGCCTTGACGCTTGCCCATGCCTTTTCTAGATTGGCAGTAGGGCCAGCCATCTTGAAGTCATCTACATACACAACCAAAAGACAGTTGAGCTCTTGATGATGAAAAATTGAATGCCAAATGTCAGGTAAAATATCCTTCCAACCCTGTTTCACCACACGGCTATTGAGATGATTTTCCCAAATACCCCCGCTATCAGGATGACCATAAAGGGCAAGTAACATAGGAACCATGGGTTGCCAGTACCTTTTCTCCCAATCTTTGGGCCATCTGTTGCGTGGAAGTGACAACCATGTGGGCACCCCTGTGAAGAGGGCTTGTATGTAGGCTTGGATTGCATCTGCCTGCTGTTTGGAGAACCCGGGCTGACTACCGAAAGCATCTAGCAGCTTTGCTGCTTCCATGGATGCTGGGGAAGAGCCTAACTCGTTGAAGAGTGCGTGATCGGAATTCTCGTCCCTGACATTGTTCCCTTGGAAAACCGTCCTACCCTTGAACTTCCGGCGAGGGTCTGACTCAGGCAATTCGGAACCCTTCTCATAGCAAGCCTCAAAGATTCGACCTAGGTGCACAGTTTGGCCATTGCGACGAGCCTCAGCTACTATGTCGCGGCATTCACGAACACGCTTCTCATCCCAAACACCCTTATTACGGAGATTATCCCATTCCTTATCAAGGGCGGCCTTGGCCTTGGGGTTGCTGGCAATCTCATCTTTTGATACAAGCCTAGCAACTGAAGCGAAAAGCTCGAGTGCGACCTTGAACTCAAGTTCCTTGATCTTCTCTCGGACGAGCTCTCTAATTCGAGGCCGGTGCTCAATTGTGGCAGGCGCGGCAACTTTTGGCATTGCCGGCACGGAAAACTTTTGGGAATTGGCTGGAATGATTTCCCAAACATTGCCTACGAGCTTTGCAGTTGCAGGAGGGCATTGAGTTGCCTCAAGCCGGGCCGGTGAAGATTTCTTCTTTTTGCCCTTGCTGCCAGATGATGATTCTGGCTTTTCCTCCTGCTCCTTGGCTGCTTTCTTTGCTTCTTCCTCGATGATCAGCTTCCTATCTTGGGGTCCTAACATCTTCCACAGTTCTGAGTCGATCCCCTCCGGACGCTTTGAACCTTTGTAGTTACGTACAATCCGGTGACCATCCCAATGATGTCCATCTGGAATAATTTCACCTTTGGGGGTCAATTTGAGATCTGGAAATACGGGCGCTTCGGGTGCATCAGGCTCGACATCGCTGTCGGCTGGTAGAGGCGTACCTGGCTCGTATTCATACTCATCTTGTGGCGGATGCAAACTGGACTCAAGAGGCACAGCTTTGGGTGTCTGCGGAATGACCTGGTCCTCGAGGCGATCGGCTTTGGGTGCTTTCGAGTCGATCAGAGCTTTCAAAGGAAAGATGAAACCCTCGGATGGCAATTCCAACCTTTTTGTTCTTTGGATTGTCAGTGCACCCCAGTTGACATGATAATCTGCGGCTTCCAACTTGGCAACTAAGTATTCACCCTTCCAATCATGACCTGGTTGGATGTAATACCCAAGGAAAATTCCTTCATTTGCTGTTGGGGAGAGCTTACCTGATGTGTTGTCCAACCTCTTGGGGTTATTCCAGAACAACACTTTGGCACCAAATGGAATGTGCATTGCAGGGAACTCTTCACCAAACCTGAGTTGCCATGGGGATTCACTGCCATCAAGCTGGGGGCTTGCATTGATCGCGGTCGCATGATGCTGCATGGCCAATGGCCACATCTTCAGAGGAAGTCCTGATTGCAACAAGTTGCTCCGGGCACCTTCCAACATCTGACGAACTTCGCGCTCAGCAAAAGACTTTGATGAATCTACATATTCAATGGAAGTTTGGTGTCTGTAACCAAAATCCTTGATGGCCCTGATCAATTCTGGGGAATTGTCAGTGTACACAACTTGAACATCATCCTTTGATCCAATGAAGTGATTCAAACCATCAACACAGCTTTGTGAGTCCTTGGACTGGCTAGGGTAGACGTACCGATATTGGGTGTGCAGATCTTTCAACACCAACGCAACTTGCTCCCCCCTGAAACCCTCTTCTACATTTTTCTTGATGATGACATGATCCCCAATGATGTGGTCACCAAACACTTCAGTTTCGATTCTCTTCTGACCACCCTTCTTTCGTGCCTGAGGTGCCATCATCCTTGCTCGTTGGCAAGTTCTGCAAAAGGGGTTCTTGGGGAAATGCGTGTACTGATGTTGGGTACTTCCAGCTTCAGCCAACAGATCCTCAGTCTTGCGGCTTCGGATGTACTCCTGCTGAGCGTCATCCTCCACCAACTCATCCAACTGCTCTTCATCTTGGGCTTCGTCCCGCTTGGCTTTTGAGCTCGACCGTGAGGTCGGCATTGCAAACAACTTTTTGAGGTGCTTATCCTTTTGAAATTGATCTTTGGGATAAACCTTGCAACTATCATCCAAGATTGGGACATGACCTTCGATCTTGAGCTGGACGACCTTGTCATCTGGACGGACTAGGATTGGTTTGCCATTGGCAGGCCATACGAAACTGTAACCCTGATCTACGCATCTCGTTCCTACAGAGAGCACAGCTGGGGTATGATCAAGCACATACGGATGCACGGGATCTGGCAATGCGGACAACTTGACATCAGCAACTTCATTTGCCTCGGTCGAACCATTGGCTGTGACTAAGGAAATCGGATGCTCGGCTGCACGGCAGTTCTTGGCACTTACGTCCCTCAGCATTCCTTTGGACCCAAGATCGGATTCACTACCTGAGTCAACAAGCCAACTAACGCCGGCCTTTGGCGCAGCTGTGGCAATTGACGGGAAACGACCAATGTCTCTAAGGGCTTTGGGACCGCTGATGAACCTGCACTCTTTGCATGTGATGTCGCGTGTGTCCTCATCCCAACAACAAAACCCACAACTTGGTGCAACATCTGAATCATGAAGTTTCACAGTTTCTTGGAGCTGTCTTGCACGAACCTGAGCTTCATGCTGTTCAACCTTTGATGAAACTGGAACATCTTCAGTTGTCTTGTACACCTTAGTGAACTCTCTTGGACGGTGCTTGACTGGGACTTGACGACCGACTGCCTTCACCTCGATCACATGTGGGGCCTTTCGGAATCTAAGACGCTTCATGCTAACACTTGCCTCATCAGAGCACGAAGTTGCCTTCGGCTGTTTTCGGACGATGCATGCAAACTTCTGGATCAGACATGGAGCGGCTGTGGAATCCTTGCCCTTCTTCTTGGGAGCGGGTGAATTGGCCCTTTTGGTGTCTTTGGTGGCGGCAGCGGCTTTGTCGTCATGTTTATAAAAACATTTGTCACCACGTCTGCACTTTCCCTGGGCATGATAGATGCATGGGGTTTTAGCCATTTCTTCTTTAGACATCTTCTTCCCCTTATCATCCTTATTGCCCCTTGATGGTGAACGTGTTTTGGTTCTTCTGGGTGATTGAGTTCGAGATTTATCATCTTTGACATGCTTGAATGGACACTTCTTCCCCTTATCACAGGTACCCTTTTGGAACTTATAGCAAATCTTGTCGCCTTTGCTACCTCGTTCCTGCGATCTACCGCGACTTGGAGAGCCCTTTCGGCCGCCGCGACCATCGCCTTTGGCGGGGGCGGCCTTTGTGTCCTTAATCCCAGCCTTGTTCTTCTCCGCAATGCGGTTCCTGTTCTCCCTCAATCGTTCACGATCGATCAAGTTCTTCATGGATTGGTGAAGAAAACTGTAAGACTTTTCATGGGATTTCTCATGAGCACGGTCAAACACCTCGATGTCATATTTCAGCAACTGACTTGGTCGGATCTGCCTCAACAAGATGTCCCTTAACACAGCATCATCAGGGGTGACAGCCATGCCAGCTAGGGTAGCATCCCATTTGTTGATGAATCTTCGGAGATCCTGGACAGTATCGCCTCCTTTGACAACACCCAAAAGATCTTCTACTCTGTAAAGGCTACCTGCTTCTTCTGATGTCTTGAAGTAGTCCTCAAACATAAGCAGAACATATCTTCCCCTGACCTGGATGCCTTTTCGGGATTGCTGCTCCTTGAAATTCAAGATCCTTGTTGCGAGGTCCCCTCCGGCTGAGCGCGTGAGCGCTGCTGATAACTTTGTATCCAGCGTGAGGAACTTTCCGGGATCTTGGAGTTTCTTCTCCAACTGCTCTCTGGTGCACTCTTGATCGTACACCTCGTTGAGCCAGAGCCACGCCTCATCCGGGCGATCTGAACAGCTCTTCACTTCATCCCTGACGTGATTCTTCCAAGTTCTATATGACTCCGGAGCGGGCATGTTATTCAGCTTGATGAGTTCAGCCTCCTTAGTTTTTGGCTTATCCTTTTCTTCCCTTTGGGTTAAGGCTTTCACCAATTCAATAAGATCTGAGGGACCCATAACTTGCTGTTGCTTGGTTGCGCTCTTAGGAGATTCATTTGGGGGAGTTTTGATAGCTTCAGTGGGAGTGAAAAACCCTGACTGCGTTGGCAATTGGGGCTGGTCGTTGCCGACAGCCGGCTTTTGCTTGGGACTGCCACCTTTGAGCAGCTCATCCAATTTGGCCTTTGCTTCCTGCGCCAACACTGCAGGCGTCTTAAACTCAAGAATCGGCTCATCACTGCCTCTGGCAGCCTGTGCATCGGATGCTTTGGGAGTGGCAATATTGAAGTGGGGCACGCTAGTGGTAGCGGCCGGCTCGGCGTTCTGGACGGATGCTTTCGGAACGGAGGCATGCTGCGCTTTGGCAACATGCTTTAACTGCTCCTGAAGATCATCGATTTGGTCCTGAAGGCTAAGGTTCTGAGCCGCTGCCTCGTTGATCTTGTCGGCCATCTCCTTCTTGTAGTTCTCAAACTCAGTCCTCAAACTGATGAACCTGGCCTGATCAATTGCAGCCTGGTCTTCATATTGCTTCTTTGTGGCAGCTATGGCATTCTTTGCATGTTCAACTGTCTGTGCATAGGAAGCTTCAAATTCACTAGTGATACGTTTTCTTTCCTCTGCAATTTTCTGATCATGCTTTGTGTTTGCCTCTGCCTTTACATCCTCTATTCTTTTGTCATGCGATGCCTGAGCCTGATTCAACCTGACCTCCATCTCGTCGCCTCGTTTCCTCTCCTCGTTGAGGGCACTAATGGCATCACCTTC
>CAMXCT020000238.1:85000-248942 GCA_947184155.2 Cladocopium goreaui | reverse complement strand
CCCCCCCCCTGTGGCCTGTGGTGGTGGTATGGTTCCTCTGGTCCCCCCCCCCGTGGCCTGTGGTGGTGGTATGGTTCTTCTGGTCCCCCCCCCTGTGGCCTGTGGTGGTGGTATGTTGGTATGTTGGTATGTTGGTATGTTGGTATGTTGGTATGTTGGTATGTTGGTATGTTGGTATGTTGGTATGTTGGTATGTTGGTATGTAGGTATGTTGGTATGTATGTATGTATGTATGTATGTATGTATGTATGTATGTATGTATGTATGTATGTATGTATGTATGTATGTATGTATGTATGTATGTATGTATGTATGTATGTATGTATGTATGTATGTATGTATTGTAATGGTATGTATGTATGTATGTATGTATGTATGTATGTATGGAATGTAAGGTAAGGTAAGGTAATGTAAGGTAAGGTAAGGTAATGTAAGGTAATGTAATGGTATGTATGTATGTATGTACGTAGGTATGTAGGTAGGTAGGTAGGTAGGTAGGTATGTATGTATGTATGTATATACACCACCACAGGGGCATCATACCCCCCCCCCATCCCATGGGGGGGGGGCGGGGGGGGGGGGGGAACACGGGACACGGGACCATATATATATCCCATTAGTATAGTCCATTATTGTTCTACTAATATTCAATTATACATCCCATCGATGACAATCACATCAACCAGTTCTCATCAGTTGGGCCATTAACCCATACCCCTATCCCATCTCATTCTAGTTGGTCTGAATTATCCTACTATGGGTTATCATAATCCCAGATCAAGTGGGCATTAGACATCCCTATACCCTATATCAATATCAATCAATCAATCAACAAGAGTATTTCAACCGGCCCAGTTGGTCAACCCACTTCCAGGTCTTTTCCAGGTCCCCTGCAGCGCTGTTGTGGCCACTGCAAGACCCGCAGCCAGGGCTGCACGCCGGCTGCCAGCATCCATGGCTGAAGCGTGGATGCAGGGCGTCCTGGCTGGGTGTTGCCAATCAACTCCTAGCATCTCCCAAAAGGAGTCGACTTCTATTTTGGAACTATACGATAACTGGCAATACAAATAACTAGAACTAGATATATAACTATATAACTGCTATAAGTAGGTTGGTTATCTAGTTTGAAGAATTGTCAGATACACATATCTGAATTATCATAGCGGGTTCGTTCATGAATTACCAATAGACAGTGTGTGTTGCTGACAACTTTCCCGTCAAACTAGGATGAAGCTCGAATTCCAAGCATCGAATGCCATGAACGGTCCAGCCGTGAAAAAACAGACGTCCGTCTTGCGCTGTGACAAGACGATGGATCCAAACAAAGCCATTCATTTTGTCATCACTCCGTAGCATTGTCATAACAAAAATTGAATGTATATTATATATATGTATGTGTGTATATATATATACATATATACGTGTATTATATATATATATATATGTATATATATGTGTATATATATATGTATGTGTGTATTACTGTGTATACGTATATATTAATATATATATATATATCATAATTAGTCATTTAGAATGTACCGCAATCATCCTGTCTGTTGGAATCAACAAGCAGCCAACTAACAAGAATCCTAATATCACAATCATCCAACCTTTCTTTGTTGACCAGCAACCAACAACCAACCGTGCGCTTTCTGTTTTCTGCTTTACTGTAATCTCCGAGTGTTGAACTTGGAAACATCTGGAACCCGGAACTGTGCCTGTGTCTGCGTTCAAGACCGTTTTCAGCTCGGACGACATGTACATTGCTGCCGAATGTCAAGGAATGAGAGAGTCAATGGCTTTAATTTAGAAACCAAATCCTTTTGTGAAGAACAACCCCAAAATTTCAACGGATTACACAACTGCTTCGCAAACTTTTTCAGAGTATTTCAAGGGTGTATGATGGTGTATGTCTCTACGTCTCCTTCCACCACGTTTAGACCATCGTTCATTCCTCTCATTCCTCGCCATTGCTGCACTGTGTGCCCGCCACATTGGCGCAGGCCACTCCGCAAGTTCTTTGACCCGCCATGGCCCAGAGTGCTCAAGCAAGCAGAGCTCGGTTTGTCTGAAAATGGAGTATACCTGCTAGACCCCCAAACATCTGCAGTTTTCATGTAAATGAACGACAAACATCGACAAACCACTATGACGAACATCGACGAACAAGACGATTTTCAGACAAACCCAGCAGCTCGGGAACCGACCTGGATGATTCTGCAATAACCGGGCCCTCTGCTATCCATCACCTGAGGGTCAAGTTGCAGTGACCATGAACGTGGCGGACGCTGGTGATTTCCATCCATATCCATCCATACATTCGGGATTGTGGCTATGGATGGCTAGGGGAATTCAGGAGGATGTACCATGTTTTCTCCTATCAAATATGGGGCTCTTGTAAATGTTCCCCTCAGCCGATTCTGGGAGCATGGGAACACGTGGAAGGGTGTTGGGAATATCTTGAATATAGCAAGATACGATTCATGAATATCCATGATGTGTAAAATTGGTTTCCGAAAGTTGCGTATCTCATATTTAGTAACGTATCCATAGTGCCGCAGGTTTCTGCGTCATGACAAATTAACTGTTGGTGTTGGTGTTGGTGTTGGTGTTGGTGTTGCTGTTGCTGTTGCTGTTGCTGTTGCTGTTGCTGTTGCTGTTGCTGTTGCTGGTGGTGTTGTTGTTGTTGTTGTTTGCATAAACCCTGGCCAGCTTGTGAACCATGTCAAACGAGAGCAAAAATCAAACTTCTTCATTTCGATTCATTGCTTCTGAACTGACAAGCTTCGTCTCAAATGTCTAACAGGCTTGTATGGTTACTATGCTCCACTGCCATGTGTCCATGCCTCATCTCCCCCCAAGAAGTCCCCCAGGTTTTTCCCAACCGCCCCAACCACCTGGCTTTGGAACCATCTGCGCCAGAGCAGCGACTTCTTGTGACCTCCATGAGGGAACACATCGATTTCATGGGCAAAGGAACTGTTGATCGGTTCACCAAATCTGATCTCAAACGCCAAACCTGGATGTTGAGCTATGTCAGCATATGTCAGCTATGTCAGTTCACCAAAAAACGGAGCCAATGAAATGGCTTCGTCTGAAAAAAAAGAAACTGGGGAAATTGATGAAAATTGCCTCCATCGCTTGGGACCCAGGAACGTGGCCATGGCGCCTTGCTGTGGCCCGCGGCACTGGCCGATTCAGCTCCAGCCTTTGGCACCCCCATCTGATCTGATGGAAGTGCCCCAGTCACAAAGAGCTTAGATTCGCAAAGCTGCTATAGAGATGTGTTCACATTGATACTCATTGATTGATGCATTTGCCGTGGCGTTAGTAAAACCATGTAAAACCAACATCTTTACCAGTCATTCATGGCAATTCATATCTCCAAATTGTCATCAACTATCTATTTACTTTATTCTCAGATATTCTCAGATCACTATTTTTAATTGGTAAATCCACTATAAATGGCCATGTTCAATAGCTATGTTAGTTTACCAGAGGGTATCGAAATCTCCAGTCAGATCATTAAGTCCATGGTGAAACCCTTCACTCGGACGCGGGACTGGATGGATTGCAGCTCAATCCTCGGCGGCCGTATCGAATCAAAGAGGCAAGGAAATATCATAATTTGCCAATTTTTGGGGTATACCATGGTATACGGATGTATACGGTATAACGGTTATAACTGATATTGGGGCAAAACATGGCAAAACCAATATTTCATATTTATTTTACTGGCTCTATGTGGATTGTGATGTGTCAGTAGGGTACGTCCTACAGTTTGGGAAACTCAAAATCCAACTGAATCATGTTGGATGTTTGCCCAGGTCAATGGTTGAGTGCGTCATTCCCCAATTAGACTCGCTCGGGACTCGGCTGACTGTTGGTTGCCTTTGGCTGATGAAACCCAAGATCTGTTACGATTGTTACGACTGTTATATGTAATAATCTGTATTTCTTCAGAAATCGTTGGGAGTGTGGCAACCCAAGACTTATATTATACCTACTAGTTGCGACAAAACGACAAGCGAACAGCTGGGAAATTAATCCCATTTCAAAATTGCTCCCCGATCTGCCCCTATGAAAAGCGTCAAAAATTGCTCCCAATTTGATCATGATAGATCTACATTATTAATCAAATTTAGCTTGCCAATGCATCTTCATATATCTTCATCCAACCCTGAGAGGTTGTAGAAGGCCACTACATCACCATCACCTCGGCGGTGCTGCCCGCAGGCCCCGCAGCCCGGCCTTCCCTCTTCAGCAACGCCATTCTCGGAACTCTTTCCACCTCCGGAGGTTCGAATGTTGGCAGGATGAACGGGATGAAAGGGAGATGGGTATGGGTCAAAAGCCACAATGCCATATTTGGATGAACATCCATTCATCATTTATCAGCTATCTTGATATTCACCACATTGCCAGGGTGGATGAAAGTTGGGGCGCCCCAAGACCCCTCTAGCAGTGCTCTTCACTGGAGACGAGAAATATGAAATGGACGCATGTTCTCTATGACTTTGGGTGATTGTTCAAAGTGGAACCCGAAAAAGACTCAGATGGAGAATGGAGGCTCCATATTTATATATGTATGTATAAATAGACCGCCTACAAATAAAAATATCTGAAATATACATAAATATACTGGAAATCACCGGGTCTACATCTCTATATTATCCCTGCAGTTGGGCCATGCCCTATCTCCAGGCCTGAGGCCTTCAGCGCCATGACACTCCTGCGCTGGCAGTGCTTCCAAAAACAAAACGTGTTCACTGCCAGATTTGAGGACCAACACTATTTTGGATGAAAACGGGAAAATTATATTTTGAAAAGTGTATATATACATATATATATATATGCATGTATATATGTAATAATATATACACGATATAAATAAATGTGCATATATATATATTCACTTAACTATATACAAATATACAGTATGTCAAACCGCCCTTGTGAACACCAAAAGAGCTTACAACTGGATGTTCACCCCCTCAATGATGGTCGCAGGTTTTGGCTTCACTCATCCCCACATCGAGGCCCCCAGCATCGGCCGCGCTGTGGAGGGAACGGCTTTGCTGGAACGATGCCTTGGCTGTTTGGCTGTTGGGATGACAACTGGAGTTCCAGCCGCGCCGCGGCTGATCAAGTTGGGGCTCCCAGCACATGGCAGCGTTGTAGCAAGGGATCAATCATTCCCTGCACAGGGCGAACCCGGGATCATATGGTGGGACGCTGCTGTGCTACCAGGGACAGTACAGAAACGCACAAGCAGAATGTGGACAAGGAGACAAAGAAGAAGCACAACCGCTGAAGTAAAAAATAGGATCCTCTCGATTCGGATGTCTTCGCAGTACTCTTTGTCAAGATATATCTGCCAAGCAAACCTGTCCATTGTCTACAGCAATAGTTTGATCTTGCCAGAATAGTGAATTGTGTCAAGTCATGTACCCTCTGGTAATTTAACATAGCTATTGAAAATCACCATTTTTAATGGGAAAATTCACTATAAATAGTCATTTTCAATAGCTATGTTAAATTACCAGAGGGTATTTGGATTTTTTGAATTGCTATATATCTCAGATAGGAATGAACAATGAGAACTGTTTGAATATATTGAAATCACTTGTAATATCAGGTGAAAGCCAGTTGCCGCCTGGCACTTGAGGCTGCCATTGACCTCAAGGTTCTGAGTATACCCATCTGTGTGCAGAAACACTTGACCTAGAGACGAGCAAAGGTTAACTATAATATATTTAAATAAGGTTAACTAAATTTAGCATTATTTAACTATATGTTTTAAATAATAATTATCTTCAATTGATCTGGGCCATGGTCTTCACCACTATTCATAGGATCTTTGCTCCCAGCTTGGGCATCCTATTGGGCGATGGTGCCTCTCAATGACCAACCCCCTCTCAATGACCCAGAAACGACATTCAAAATTAATGGTTAATGGATGGTTAATCACCCCAATGGATGGAACATCACCAATTGGTCATTAAGTTTACCACCCCCTCTCATTAACCAAAAAAACAGATTCTTCATGAAGAATTGTGACGAGGAAGTCCAACAACTAGGAAGATCCATGGATGGAATTTTGGCAGCCTCCACCATTTGCCAAGTCACAGGATTGGTCACCCTGAATCCTGGACCTTCGATGGAGGCACGGATGCTCTTGAGATGCTCCTGCGAAGCTTGGGGGGCATCCTGGGACTGGAATCTCTGGGAATCTCTGGGACTGAGGACAAGTCTGTCCAAAAAATCCGGAATTGTGCCGGATCCCGTGATATGATTCTTGAATCTTGGAGCCGTGATGCCTTGCAAACAAATGGTCATGTTGTGTGAAAACAAACAAACTCAGCTTGGCCGAAACAAAAGAGATCCCAAGCACCTTGATGGCGGCGCGGAAGCCACGCAGCTCCTCCTGTCGGAACCGGTAGCATGGCGCCCAGTAAATGATGTAACCAAGAATGTACATGAATGTACATGGTTATGACGTCATATTGAGTCATATTGAGTCATGATTCCATTCAACATTGATGCAAATGGGTTTGTCTGAAAATTTTGGCTATATTCCCCAATGACATATAGCCATTTAAAAACGGGATAATGATCAGCAAAACCATTGGGTAAAAAGGGGTACACTATTTTCAGACACACCCAAATGATTAAATGATATTCGAATCTTCACCACTACCTATGTACCTACGCTTTTGCGGCGCCTCGTTGGGATCCGGCGCGCTGTTCTGGAGCTTCACCTCAGGCTGACTGCTATGTTTCCAGGATTTCATGAGATAAAAACCCTCTGGTAAACATACAAAAAAGCTATTGAACATGACCCAGTCGAAATAGATAGAAATAGTGGATTTTTTTTCATTCTGCAGCTGATGGGTCTGTTCGCCCGTGCTGGCATGCACTGTGCTGGACGTGGAATTACCGTTGTGGTTGGTAATCCGGTAAAAAGTCGCTAACAAAATTGGTGTCAGATAAATGAGCAACCAAAGTCAGCCATTGAATGTCCCGCTCTTCGAGCTGGGACAACGGCCTGACAACGAGACCTTCGGTGCGTCGTCGTTTGGCCAAGCCTTGAAAGAGGGTGGACACCAGCGCTTTGCACAGCCCCTCTGGATATTCTTTGGCACAGGCGGTACGAAACTGTCCAGTCTCAGCATCGCGGCCGCTCAGTTGTTGCACCGGCTTCACAAGCCCCGGAAGAGCTTGTCCGTGAAGAACTCCAGCTGATGCGGGTAGTCCCATGACTCTGATCAGTGTAGGTTTCACCGCCTTGGAGCCATACTTCCATTGTTGGATGTGGATACGTTGGTGTCCAGGTGCCGCATGGCAGAGCTTGCATTGTACCGGTGTCCTCCATACGCTGGCATGCTCTGGGCACTCGGGAATGTCTGGGTGTTCCAGCAGGGAGGCTCCGCCATTCAAAACCACCGTGATCTCAATCTTCAGGTTGGAGAGCATGAGCGCGCTCCCTGTAGCCAGCTGACGGAGTTCACGTTGGGTGAGATACTCCAACCCCCAGGCACGCTCAGCTGAGCGCAAAGGCCTCGGCCAGCGTTCATCTGAGTCAGGAGGAGGCTGCAAGTGTCGGGCCGCACTCCATGTTTCACAAGGAGGTCCAGCTAGATTGCCAGACACTACTCCAGCCTGCGCGATGCGGTGCAACGAAGCCAGACCTGGTCCATCCAAAAGATCGCAGTGTGCCCCTCCCACTGCGGTATCCAAGGAAAGCATGATGACTTCGAATCCAGGGAAGTACTGCTCGATCAGGCGCTTGGCCCAAAAGTGGCAGTCACCTTCGCGTCGGCGTCCAGAGAACAAGTGAAAAATGAGCAGCGCCTTACGGCCATCCGGAAGCTCGCAGACTGGAACACCTTGTTGCTTCGGCCAGTGTAAAACCTCAGGGTTAACCACCGGGCCTAGAAGAACATGACTGTGGTCATAGGCATTGCGCGTCGATTCCAGTGGCGGAAGTGCTCGCTGATCACCTGTAGGATTCGGAACTTCTGGTAGCGGAGCATCCGGTGGAGCAGCTCGATGAAGTTGTTCCAATCGATCAACAAGCTTAGCCACTGGAAGCTCGTAAAGCAAGTCCAAATACTGAGTTTCGACAGAAATCTTCTGGTCGGGATCCTCGATCTCATCAAGCAAGTCATAGAGCCTAGTCCTTCCCCAAAGAGCAAATGCCCAAATGGCCTGCGCATGTCGAAGCGGGTCAGTGTTGTAGAGCTCCACCGTCTCACACCATCTCCAGGAAAGGTCATCATTGGCGTCATCTGTGTACCATCGCCTCGTGGTGGCAGTGATAGCTTCTAACACTTCATGGCACAGCTCGTCTGAGAGATCTTCTGGAAATCCTTGTTGTTGCCACTCCTGCTGCCAAACCTTCCATGCGCGAGCATGCTCGCGGCTCCACTTTGTTGGCACACTCAGCTGAGAGGGTCCAGCCGCTGCTACACAAGGGAGGCGATGTTGGTCTTGTAATGGCGCAGGAATAACAACACGTTCTGGGTGATGTAGGGGGTCCAAGTGCTGTTGCACCCACCAAAAACATCCATCGGCTTTGCGCTTAGAATAGCGGAGGTGCTGTTGAAGCCTTTGCGCTGTCCAAAAACATTTGCGACAGCATTCACAAACACCAGAGTATACAAAGCGTCTCTCCTCCGAGATGTGTCCATGCTGCTTCCATTGGTGCGCATTCAAGCCTTGAATGGTGGAAAACGCACGAGAGCACATTGAACATGGAAATAGGTCAGGGAGTGATTCCTGTGGATGAGGCACGTGATCAAACACAACTCCATGTTGTTGGCAAAGTGCATGAATGTCACGATGCATGCGCGCCACATGATGGATCGTCTCCTCTTGCGTCAGGAAGCGCGCTACTGCACGTCGGATTTGATTGGGCATTGTTGCATCAGCCTGGCTTGTCCAGGTCAGGATGTCTTCACAGGTCCATTCACGGCCCTTGAGCTCTACCACCATAGTGCCAAGCCATTGGAGAGCTTGGCGAAGCGCATCAAACCAAGAAGTGCGACAGATCTCGTCCTCCGCAGTGATGCTTTCCCAAACTACTTGTGGTCCATGGCGGTGTAACTGTAACAAGAACAGGAGCCGATGTTTGGCCAGTCGCACAGCCAAAGGTGGAAGGCGCCATCTGGCTCGAAATTCCGCATCTGTCACCTGTTCTGCTTGCCAATAACCTTCTCCTGCAATCTGTCGCTGCCACTTCACAATCGCAGAGGATACTGAAGCAAACTGTCTGGCAGACAAAAGAGGCCATGCGCCACAACCATAGAATAAAATGGGCAAGACCAACGTTTCAAGCAACTTCAGGCGAAGGCGAATTTCCAACTTGCGATTCAGAAAGATGGTTTTGCTCATGCTGCGAAAGGCTGCCGAAGCTTTGCCAAGCTTGAGTTGAAGATCTTGTTGAATATTGCAGCTTTGAGCCATTACGATGCCCAAGTGCGTGTACTTGGTAACAAGATGTAGAGGTTCATAGCCTGGAATATCGATCTGACCAAAATCATCAATGAACCTCTCTCTCCGGCAAGCAGGGGCATCTGTTCCTCGGTACTGCAAAATGGCTTCAGTTTTGCCCGCACTGCAATTCAAGCGCAGCCCAAAGTTGCGAAACGTCTGATGAATCACCAACATGGCCTGCCGCAGCAAGGTGTCCAATTGACACGCAGAAAGGCACGGTAGCGGCAAGGCGATGTCATCGACCCATGCAATGGTCGGTGACAAGCTTTCCAGAAAGCTGTTGGCTTGCTGGAGCAGCGGCAGTTGATGAAGACCAGCCTGCAATTCTTTCAGGAGCGCAGTCATGAGGATGTTGTAGGCGATATCTGCGAGGGGAGAGCCAGGTCTGGATCCCCTTGTAGTTTCATAGCATCCTGCAGCACCCGGACATGTAAACCATGTATTACAGTGAGCATCACGAACCAATCTGGCTGTGGTGGCTGGGGCACTGTCAAAAATGGCAGCATTCGAGGCAATGTTGGCTTCCAAACTCGCAACCTCAAGACCTTCATGTGCCAGCACTGTGCGTAAAGCATCCGGAAGATGCTGCATCGTGCCAAAAGCGTGTTGGCGAAGAAGACAATGGAAGGCATTCTTGACGTCCACGAAAATGATGGCCATCGATAGCTTCTTTGCTTCTACGACTCGAACATAGCTTCGAAGGTAGAGGGAGGCGAAAACCGTTTGTTGCCCTTTGAACCCACCGAATTGCGTCACCATCTTGTTGGAAGTAGCCCATGGAAGTAACCTCCTTCGCAGCAACGCGTGATGAAGTTTTGCAAGAACATCGAGGAGCATGATTCCCCTCATGGCAGCTGCGGTGGTCGCGCCCTGCTTTTTGGCGATAGAACAAATGTATCCGCCTTTGAATTGAATGGGTTCAGCTGACACTAACCATATCTTAAACAGAAGCTGGTAGAAGATGTCAGAATGCCAAACCATCATCTGTTGAAGTTGCTCTGCTTGAATTCCATCAAGACCTGGTGCTTTACCTTTTTTGGCCAGTTTGCAGACTTGCTCCACTTCCACTCGAGTAGGAATCTCATGGAGGGAGACCATCAATGGCAGATCATCTTGGGCGTCACGTTGTTGTTGTGCACATTGTGTGAGCAGGGCAGGGTATGCAATTTCCTGGCCTGCTTCAAGCTTGGAGTAGTGGTTGATGAGGTCATCCACTTGAGGGCCTCGACATCGGATGTTGGCACGCTTCTTTGCCACACCTTTCGGTAGTAAGTGGCGAATCTTGCGCCAGAGGCCAGTGATGCCTTCATCTGCAGCCACATCGCTTTGTTCCAGCGCCAGCGTCTTGTAGAACTGTACGTCGTCATGGCGCACGGCGTCAGCAACTTGGAGACATAGACGGTGATGTTGTCCCGAATGAAGCGCAAGAGCTTGATGTAGAATACGCATCCACGGCTGAAGACAACGAACATCATCTTGAATTTTGCCCCATCGCCATGCTTGAAATATTTCACGCATGATGCCTTTTCTCCACGTGCTACGAAGAGAGCGCATACGGTTCCAGTGAAATCGCTTGGCTTGAATCAAGGTCCATGTCGTATCCTGGAGATGCATCTTTCGTTTGGTGGGTAAAGGCTTGTGTGGTTGCACACTTTGCATCCATTGTTGGAGTGCCGCTGCATGTGAATGCACATCCTGTATCCACGGAGGAGTCGGAATTGCCGTAGAGGAGGAGCATGGGGCATTGTTTGGACGTCGCTGTGCTGAAAATGATTTCGAGAGCTTGCACGTGATTGGCAGGTCTAGTTGCAGAGCACGATGATCTTCTCTTTGCGTAGAGAGGTCCACATTGGCAATACGAGTGCGCACATCTGGATGTTGCAGAGTTTGATCAATGGCTATGTAGTCAAGGCGCGCTGTGCTACCAGAGCTGTGCGTCCATGTTGTATGGTCTCCTTGATGATGTTGCTCAAAGGTTTGTGGAAGGAGCAAACTATGGTCAAAGAGCCACTGGTGGAAGCATTCACCTGCAGTGTTCTCTTCTTCAGCTCCGGCCGTACCAAGCACATTCGAGGGAAGAGATCCAACTCGCGCATTGGCATCAACCAATCCGATCAGAGGCCATGAACGCAAAGAACTTGGAATTGCATTGCCCAGCTGCGTCCAGAACTGCGTAGCTTCTTCGAATGTAGGACAATTAGGGGCATGACCAACAATGAAGAGCAAACGCAAGCCATCGTGGCACAGGCGGACAAGAAGGTATTGGGGATCCGTCGCAATGATAGTCGCAATGTGGAGAAAGCCCTGCGGTAGTTTCCATCGCTTGCGAACCCAAAGTTGAGTACCACCAACACCTTTGGCCGTCGCTGGTGCAGAAAGAATATGGAAATCCTGGCATGTGGTATGACCATTGATCTGAGATCTTGTTTCCTGCACTCCAACAACGTTGATGCCTTCATCAGCAAATGCTCTGAGAAGAGATTCCATTCGTGCTGTGATGCCTTTGCCATGTTCCTGCTTGTTCTGGTAAAGGGTGAGCACGTTGGCAGTTGCGCATGTCAATGTCATCTGAACCTCCTGAAAATCACATTGCTGTAATTCTGATCGCGCCAAGAATGGGTGATTGGCTGCCGTAGATGGTGTAGAAAGTGCTGCTGACGCATTGACAGTCATGATACCACCATTGATGGCAGGAACTGCAGGGTGGTGCTGTTCTGCAAGATCTAGCATCCAAAGCCATGCCACACCTGGTTCGTTTGACTGCAGCTGATGTTGGACTAAGCAGAAATCAATCTGCGGTATCCATTGTGAAACCGCTGCCCAAGCAACCGCATCCGCAGCTTCATTCCAAGGCTGTCCACTGTGAGCTTTGACATGCTGCCACTGCGTGTGGACCCAGTAGCGCACTTCCAGCCAGTGCACCAAAGCACGAGATAAGTGCTGGATCGACTCATGTGCATTGGAACGCCATTGCCCTTGGGCATTCATGCCAGCAAACATACAATCAAATTGGAAGCAGAATGTGCTTCCTCGAAAAGATGGTGTCATTTCGCACATTTGAGCGGTCCAGAGCACTGCAGTCAGAATGGCAGCTGCTTCAGCATGAGGAGCAAATCCATTGACACTGGTATCATAGCATCGAAAACCGCCAAAACGGTCACCATGCGTTGTGTGAATGATGCGTATCACAGCTGCCGCAGATCGACGCTGGTCAGTGAGATGTGCCGCTGACCCATCTGTGAAGAAGGATGTACCGATGGGTGTTTCTCCTTGCCAGTCAGGGGTGGAATCCAGCATTTCCTGCGTTGACTGATGCCATTTCACAACACTAGCACGTGATTGTATATTGCCAAGGTCAAGATTGAGCACGGCAGTGCGCATGGACTCCACTGATTGGAAATCTACTTGGATGAGAGTGGGCGGTGTAAGCAGGTCCGCAAGCTGCAATGCTGGTCTAGCGACTGTAGGTTCCAGGGGCCACTGTGCATGAGCCACCACATCAGTTGTTAGGCGCTCCCTGGTCCTAGAAACAGTCGCTGAATGCTGCAGCAGGTTGACGGCATCAGCTGGCGGAAGGGCACCAGCTGCTCTTAAAAACATGACGATGCCATAGCCACTGCGGCCCATCAAGGGTACATTTAATCGTAGAGGTAGACGATTGTACCATGCTTCACATACATGAGTAGCGTCCTGTCCAACACATGCATGGTGGAGATGAAAGGCACGCAACAGGTTGTCGAGCAAGATATGCTCATGTGTGGTCACAGCCGCTTGGTGCATTGTTTGCGGTTGATTTGTGCTGTCAAGACACGTGACCACACTGGTCACCCAATCATCGCGTGGCTGTTGGATCACAATCACGTGCGCTGCAATCGTGTTGTCAGCTGTGGGCGGAGTTGGGTGGACCAAATGTAGTTCACGAGGTAGGTCTGGTTGAAGAAGGTCATTCCAGGCTGCAACCACACGACCTTCCCAGGTCGTGAAGTCTTGGTAAAGACGCACAAGACGCGGCAAATAGCTGTGAGGCTCTGTCCAGCTGTGATCCACCATCCACACTAAAATGTTGCATGCCGGATTTCGTCTTCCCATGAAAAGGCAATCGAGTGCCAATGGTCGTGGAGCTCTTGGACAAACTCGGATTGGGTAGCAAGGCTCGGTTGTCCTGGAACGAAGACTGGAGCTTCAGGATCAAAGGTGAAGCTTGGGTCGTCAGGACATACCGCCATTGAAGTTGATGGATGTGTTGTCTGCATGAGGGCGACTTCCTCATTGTCATGTTGATGCATATCTTCTCCAAAAATCGTGGGTGGTTCCGTAGTTGGTGGATGAAGGCCGTGAACTGGTAAGAGAACATCTAAACTTACACCACTCTGGACAATGTCAGGTTCAAGAGGCGCTCCAACAACACCAAAAGGAAAGTCTCGCCATCGAACTCGACAGAATTGACGGAGGTGTTCCTCATCAGGATAAAGGATGATCTTATCCAAGATGGTGCTTCGATGAAGCAATGCTGGGACCAAATGGGCGGCTTGAGCAATGAATTGTCCTTGTTGGCGAAATCGATGAGTCGTGATCACAATAGAAGCCAACTGTTCATTCATATTCTGCTCGAGAATGATGTGGCCAATAGTGGTGGAGAGGGAACTTCGTGGAGGAGTTGGATGAACCCAGTGAGCTTCACATTGCTGATCATGGTCAAAGAGATCTTGCCAAGCGGCCACAATGAGATCACTCCAAGCATTGTAGTCCTCTGTGAGTCTCACAACCCTGGGTGTCCAGCAAGATGGTTGCCTGTGTTCTTGCAAAAGCCAGGTGACTACATATGCCGCAGGTCCTTCTTCCTCCATCTCCACCGCAGCATAGCGCAAGAAGCGATTGTGGAGCTCCCTATTCCAATCACCGTTGACAAAGCGTCTGGCCGGCATCTGTGGTAGCCGCTGAGGAACTGAATTGTTGAATGAGACTGCCGCAAAATCTGAAATATTGTGTTCACTTTGACAAACAATAGGGCTGTGTTTCCCTTGCTGAAAAAGTGACATCGAATCTGGGTCTTCTGTGTCTTCCGAGATGAGATCATTGACGAGTTCCTCATCGGCAACGATGGCAATAATGGAGTCACCATTGTCAAAGTGTACAGGAGCTGCGTCTTCTGGATCGACCCAAATGCGATTGACCCAGAGATGACAGCGTGTCTGATCTGCTTGGTAATGATCCTCGAGTCCCAACAGTCGAAAGATGGACAAGCGATTGGCTGTATGAGGAATCCAGCTAGGTCTTCTTGCATAGGTCGTGGGTTGAACTTCTCCACCAGGATAAACCTCAATGTCAACCAAAATGAGTCGCAAAATGTGGGAACTCGGTGGCTGCAAATTTGTTCTCATGACGAGACATTCACGGTCTCGTACATCAAGATCAGCTGGAGGATGGTCGACTGAATAGGCAAAAACTTCCTCATTGTCGGAGATTCCAAATAATGGTCGCAACATCGATGGAAAATCTTGGAAGCGATGCCATGGTAAAACAACTTGGCTGGCCATTCCATTGATGGGAAAGACAGTGGTTTCACGCCATACTCCAGTGCACGTCTCCTCCTCGGAGCTGGTATGGGTACTCTCAGTTTCCGTATCTGTGAGCAGCTCTGGGTCATGAGGGTCTCGTGCAGCATTGGGATCATCAATGATGGCTCCTGTCGGTTGCTGAGGCAGCGTTTGATGAGCCAGAAATGACGTCGTGTCATCATCATCAGGCCATTGTTGTAGAGTTGGAGTGTCATAGTGGGCACGCACTGTACGCTCCCATTCCAAAGGTGGCTGAGGTGGTGGGACTTGAATAACAAAGCCCAAACCCTCATGCACTCGGACTGGATCACCATGCGGAAGTACACGAGTTCCAACAAGAATGTCACATTGTCCCATGCCTTGGGAATGTCGCGCATCACAAACATCAGCAACTCCAGCATGATGAAGAATATGACGAAATGGCAAAATCAGGTCAAAGGAGTGGGCAACCTCTGTCACTCGCAGTCGAGGCAAAGCAGGCTCAATGACGGTTGTCAAACATGCCGCTCGAAACAGCGTGGGATTTTGCACCAAAAGCAAGGTTCCAATGGTACCCGGCATGAGAGTAAATGGTGGCTCAGGCAAGACAAGATGTACGTAGAGAGGAAGCGCAGGATTCACCAGGTCTTCCCACATAAAACGCATGTCTGCTTCCCATGCATTGATGTCTGAATCAAACCTGAGCGGCCTTCCTCTTTCTTGCCTGCGATTGGTAAGGTGGCAGATGTAGTAAGAATTCATAAAGAAAACTGGATCTCCATCCGCATCTTCTGGTGTGCCCTCTTCTTGCAGTCGTTGCCAAACTTGCTGTTGCCAGTATGGTCTGTCAAGAAGATTTCTTCTGTCAGGAGCCTGTTGGTTCGGTCGATGAAGCGCATCATCTTGAGGTCCAGCTGGATCTGGTAATTGAGCAGCATCTGCAGGATTTGGCTTATATGTCAAAATGCCGGGAACGGTCACTGCAGAAAGATGCTGATTCGATGGTGGACAATACAAATCTGGATCGCCGAGGGCAAAGGAGACCTTTTTGACGCTGCCTCTCCTCACATACGATGTAGATGGAGACGGGAACTTTGACAGCATGGTCAACTGCCCCTCTGGTGCCATTTCAAACGCTAGCCCTCTAGCGGTTTCCCTGGCTTGCCATTCAGACTTGAAATTGTACTCGTGAATGATGCTATGGGTCCATTTGAGAATTGAAGGGACAGTGCCAAAAGCACTGTCAACAACCACCGGCCCTTGGCCACCATACATATCAGTCATGGTTGACCGGCCGCCCCAAAAGACTGCAATGCTTTTGAGGAAGCGCCAGCTCCATCGCGAGCATCGTTGGCACCCATGGTGGCATCCATTCGCTCTGGTGGTACAAGACGAGGTCGTTTGAGAGAAGACTGCGCCTCTGCATGAATCTCCTCGGCTTTCTCCTGAAACTGCTGAAGGGAAGCTGTGAGGAACTGCATGCTCTCGGTGATTTTGTCCGATGTCACATGATTGGAAGGACAGTTGGGCTCGTCCTCTTCGTCCTTGATTTCGATCACATTTCCCACAACAGCTTTTGTGTCGTCGACCTCGGTCTTTGCAAGAGCAAATGCCTCCTGAGCTGCTTTGATTCGCTCCTGATGTTCGGCTTCTTGTGCCTGAAACAAGCTGGCATACTCTTTCCATGTGCTGACGGCATCTGTTAAAAAGGTTTTCCATGATGCCACCAAATTCGTTCTTGCTTGCAAGGCTGCTTCGAGCTCGTCCTTGGCATGTCCAAGCGCTTTTGCAGCTGATTCTAAATCTTGGTTTGCCTGTGCTCCATCCTTCTTTGCAATCTCTCGGACCTTCTGACTGACGTCCTTGGGAAGATCGGGCCCACGCTTCTTCAGGTAGGTCATCAATTCTTGCATCTTCCTCTCGCGCTCCTGCTGTTCGGGCGTCATGCTTGGTCCAGGAGGTGCTGCGGCTGGCGGAGGCATAGGCGGCGCAGCAGCATTGGTATTTGGCATGACCATTGCTGGCATCGATGGCATAGGCATCATCATAGCCGGGTTCATCATCGGACCCATTGGAGCGTACCCAGGCCATGGCATAGGGGGCGGAGGCAGCGGAGCTGGAACTTCTGCTTTGCCCTTGCCCTTCTGTACTGGCGGTCCCTGTCCATGACCTTTGCCACGTCCTCGAGATTTGCCTCTCGGGGTGTTGTTGCCCTTTGGCTTGTTCTGCCGTTGGCGCGGTGATTGAACCCTTTGCCTTGGCGAATTGCTTCTCCATGACTGCCCCCATGGTTGGTCTTGTGGCTCCCAACTCTGGGCATACTTCTCTTCCTGTCCTTGGCTCTGCCGAGGTTGATGGATGTACGTGTGGTCCATTACGGTTTGCCACGGTTGATTGCAGCAGTAGGGAACATTGTGTTTCCGTAGCTGCCGACAATTGAGGCAACGCCAAGGAGCCGTAGTAGACATCGCAACGACGATCTTGTTGAGAAATTGCTGATCGCGGGAATGGTGCCGCCGTAAAATCCTGTGCGCCCTCTGTAGTTGAAGAGGTCCTAAGAGGCTGATGCGCTTGCGGTGCAAGAACCAGAGCCGCCGAGCTTTGGCGCGCAGTCTTCGCTGCGCCCTCCGAAAGGTCGTTGAAGCCGTGGTCAAAATCCCACACGAAGGCAAACACAAAAATGGGGAAGGACAAGATCAGGAAGGTCCACCCCTGCCTCAAAGACATAAAACACCGCGACCAAAATGTCCCAAAAGGTCACAAGGAAGAGAATCGAAGAAGTCAAAGATCACCAGCACTGAAGGCGAGAACAATGCAACAGCAAAGAATCGCCCGCGGGTATGGCGTCCCGCTTAGGTTTGGGATACGTGAGGGCACCCTTGTTACAGCTGTTGTAACCCTCAAGCCGAAACCTTATAGTGGATTTACCCAACAAAATAGCATGGTGGATCTTTCCATTATGTTAGATATGTTAGTTTACCAGAGGCTACGATATTTACACCAGGAATGATACATTACTTTGGCTATCTTCTGGGCACCCAGGCGCGAACGTTGGAGATAGCCTCAGGACAAAATGCTGCTGGATTTATGGTGGATGTCCGTAAAAAATAAGGATGTTGCATGATTTTGCATGGTTTTATCATGTTTTATCACTCAACATTGGGATTTATTGATGATCAATGGCTTGGTTTTTTCGGGGAATTCTGGAGGAAACCATGGGCTACCCCACGAATTATGCAAAGTATGGGGAAAGTAATGCTGATTTTTCCCTTCAACCCACTAGAAGCCTAGAAGCGACAAAATGGGATATGGGAATCGGTCAAGACCTATGAAATTCCATATTTGGGGAGGATGAATGATACGGTGGATGGTTGCGAAATCCTGCACCAGTTGATAGATGGTTTATCCCCTAATTTATAGGGTTTCAACCATCCTTTTGGTGGTGCAGGATTCTTCCATCCACAGTATCATGATATTGGTGTCCCATCATAAGTTGGAAACCAATCTTATGTAGATGCTTGGTTTCACACAACGTGAACCTGTCCGAATGTTCCCTTGCGATAACCTGATACAACAAGTGGTTTACAGTTGCAACAGGATTCTGTCGCGAGGTAGTTCCTTATCAAGCCTGGTGAATGGATCAAGAAGAACAAACCCATTGAGAACTGGTTGGGTCCACTGTTGAGTCACTACCATGCAGGGCCAAGAAGTGATACCGATGGCTGCCAGGAATCGAAACCAACCCTTTAAAACCGCCACTTAACCGTATCGTTATGGGTAGAAACAAATATACACATTATCTTATTAAAAAGGTATATGACGATTTGCCAAAATGTCTTTTCCTGGTTTGGTTGATAAATCGTGATTCCTTTTAAAACCATGACTGACCTAAATAGTCTGAAACCCTGCATTTTATCTTTCACGTTTGAAGCCGTATCTAAAACCTGCAGTAAATGCTAACGCGCGTCTATATGAAGTGGGTGCCGCTGCTATTTATTAGTGGTGGAACTGGAATATCTGCAGAGCTGGTCGTTGCCTTTGCTGTCACTGTGGCTTGTGTCACACAAACAGGACAAACTACAAGTTTTCTGGTGGCGGCTGGGTCACGGGTCAACCAAAGCCGTTTTTTGAAACTTTTGCTAGCGCATTGCTAGCGGGTAAAATTACGTACAAATTCGCAAAGTTGAGCCACAACCTCAAAAATATAGGAAAATTGTTGAGTAGCACAGAAATTCACTAAGACATCCTTAGGTTTAAGGAGCTAAGTGTTACATCTTGACTTTTCTTCATGTTGAAATAACAAGCAAACAGGAACACACAAAAATATCCTTGACCACGGGTGTGAAAAAAACTAGCGCAAACCTAGCGGGTTTGCTAGCGCTGCCTTGCAGAATTGGTGAATTTAGTTGCGTGCCACCTCATAACCAAAAAGAAAAAACAATAGGTCCACACTAATTATCAACAACTAGTACAAAACTTCTGTCAACTATTTTTGGCAAATTGTCATATATATAATATAACTATATATAATATATATATACATATAATTATATATATATAATTATATTATATATATATATGGTGCCCCCCCCTGTACCTACCCTTTTTGTACTTTTATTGGTATTTACGGTGTTTTTTGCATATTTTGGGGTATATATTGTTTTAACGTTTTTTCAAATAAATTTGGACATAGTTTCGAGGGGGAGTACCATATAAATATATATATATAACCGTGGATGTAAACAAACTTGTGAGACATGATGGTTCTGGCATCAAGAGGTCTTAGGAGGTCCTAGGACCTCACTGGAACCAAGAACCAAGACAAAGATTGCACAGAAAGTCTTGGGGGAATCTTGGTTCTTGGTTCTTGGTACTGGGGAGGTCCTAGGACCTCTAAGTTCTTCTTCCTTTCAGACTATGTCTTAAGTATAATTCATACTAATGTTGAGCCGAGCTAGTGTTTTTTCAAATAACTTGTTATCTGAAAAATTGCTCCCCTCCAGACACAAATCAACAAAAACCACTTCATAAACATCATCAACCAATAACCCATAAAATCACAACAACACTCAACCACAGAACCCTCAACCCTCAAAAATTCTAACAGCATAACCTTGCCCAACTATCATCACCAAAAAAACATTATAATTTATGTGGTATTTTGTCGGGCAAGGTTAGGTTGATAGAAAAACTACATTATAAGAAGATGTTTGTTGAAAATTATTGTATTAAAGTGTTAGAGTATTTATTTTACGTAGTATTTATTTAACTAATATGTTCCACAACTTCTATTACATCTATCACAGTATATGGTATTATATTGTCTAATGTATGGGTATATTCATTATTCACCCTTTGGCAGTTAAATTTGTTGTTATATTTCCACCTTTAATAATTGTATGAAACCCACATCCACAGTAATTGCATTGGTTAGTTATATTATCAAAAAAACACTTAACATTCACATAACCTTCTTTTGGTATTGTTCTTTTTGCTTTCCTGTCCTGTTGCTTGTAATTTTCATTTTTTCGTTCATATTTACTTTTCATACATTTATAATTGAATTCATCATTTACATCATCACTATATTTATAAAACTTTACTTTGTTTAAATCTCTTGCTCTTGTAATTGCTGTCCATAACAATTCCCTATAATTTCTAATGTCAAAATGGTTATAATCAAATATTGTTATATCTCCATCTATACTACAGTACTACCTTGGGCAGAATGGCAGGTGGTGCAATGAGCAAATATAAAATTATCTCTTACCTTCTTAATATTAGTTTTAGTATTTTTCAATGTCATTACCCCATCCTTTCCAATATGGACAATACCATATTTAAAATTCACATTAGGTACTGATGTAGGGGTTTTAGTGTATTCTCTACATATCAAAAATTCTCCCACTTCATATTCATCTTTTCTATTTTCTAGTTTCCTAATTTCACTTGCTACATTCTTACAGGTATCATTTGTGTAGGCAATGTTATGCTTTGAACCACTTATACTAGTAGTATATCTGAAATATTTTTCAATTACTTTCTTCTTGAAAGGTAGTTTATTTACAAGAATAGCAGTTTTTACATTGCTTATGTTTG
Organism: Cladocopium goreaui; assembly: GCA_947184155.2. Taxonomy (NCBI): domain Eukaryota; class Dinophyceae; order Suessiales; family Symbiodiniaceae; genus Cladocopium; species Cladocopium goreaui. The sequence continues at coordinate 227,805 of CAMXCT020000238.1, read as the reverse complement.
TCTTTATCCTCTTTTGTTTTCAGTTGCTTACATTCTTTTAATACTATACTATTTGTGAAAATATTGTTTATGATATGGTCAGCATATACTTCATACTATTGAATGTTAGTTAGTGGTTGAATAGGTTTTAGTTGCTTTGTGTCTCCTGTTGCTACTATTATTTTGTTGTTTTTATTCTCTTCTACAAATTGTTTTATTGTCCAGTAGGTGCTTAAACTACTGAAGTAAATTTCATGAAAAACTATTACATCATACCCTGAATAATTAAATGGTTCTAACATTACATCACCAAAACTTCTACCAAAAAACTTATTTAATGTTAGTGCGTCTCCTTCAAATTCTTGAAGCACTCTATTAGTAGGACATACAAACATTACCTTATACCCTTTACCTACCATTTTCTGACATATATAACTGTTGCCAGTTCCAGCATAAACCCCCCTTATCATAATTGGGTTATTTTCCTTGTTAACTTCTATGATATCATCAGTGGCATATTCATTTTCAATATCAATTACCAAAACAATGCACTCATCTGGTGGAATCCACATTGTCAACAAAGGCTAAAGGTAGGTACAGGAGGGGGGGGTAGCATATATATATATATATATTATATTATATATATATATTATGGTTATATTATATATATATAATTATATTATGTATATATGAGTAGCGGACAAAAAATATTTAAATTTAATGCCATTCACAAATTAGGGTTGTCCCCTATCCGTTGTGAGGATTTCAGTACTCCCGGAGGTACCACTCAGGGGTTATCGGTAAAGGGTCGTCCCCTATTGGTTATGAAGGTTTTGTGCAACCTCAGGAAGGCCAAGGCGCAGCAAGACTAAATTAGTAGTACAATAATTTTGTCGCTTGCTCATATAAATATGCCTGTACACTGTAGACATAACAATTTATATGTGTAATTATATTTCATGATATCTACCAATATGTTAACATTCTATCAATATATGTGTATATATAATTATGTCTTACTTATAGAAATTCTGTTAACTAATTTAATAGAACATTAATTAACACGTTGCAAATCCCGGCCGCCATCAACAGACGCGCCAAGGTGCTCGAAGCCAGAGCTTTCTCTCCGCCAGGCTCCGGGTGGAGAACTGGTAATCCTGCGATCCGACCCAACGGAATGGCGCGCGAATCGATGCGACGCCAAATCTATGCGAAATGAAGAACATATACATATAGAATAATGGTATTATATGGTAATGATGAATATATTATCAATGATATGGGTATGATATAGGTAAATTATCAATGATATAGGTAAATTATCAATGATAATGATAATGATGCTGATTAGTTATTGAATAATATTGAATATATGATGTTATCTTGAGCTGTTGTTTTAATATGTTTTAATACAATTATTATGTTCGTTATCTATACATTCAGCAAGCCTTAGAGGTGCACATCGAAGGCTTGGCAAAGCATCACATTTCCCAATGCCAGGAAATGGGCGCAGGAAACATCGGTGACACAGGATGTATCCTCTGGTAACCGAGCATAGCTATGGAAAACCACATTCATGTTTTAATGAATAGCTAAATCATCGAACTAAGAATTACTAAGAGGCTCATTTTTCCATAGCTATGTAAGGGTATAACTCGGGTACTGCATAGTTTTCATTCAACCCTCTAACTTAGTCACGGGATGTTCCTGGCATCTTGTTGCCACATGAAGTGGTTGATCAGTACTCCAAACAAAAGGGTTCAAACATGCAGCCGCTTGAAGGTCATTTTCGGCGGCCTTTATGCTCTGTCAATGAGCATCACAGCGTCCGAGAGCTGTAGGGGCTATCGACTATCTAAACACGACGCCCGTGAAGCTTCAGCAGGGGCAGCTGTAACAATGCACGTGCCACATCAGGTACAGGTGCAACGAAAGCTGCTGATCTTGTCACCCATGTCGATATCACCTGGTTCATTTCCACTCACTTGCAAGGGATGGTTGACCCATCCCTAACCATGAAACAAATAGATTGGGCTCCATCAAGACGACTTCGGAAACTGAAACACTACGACAACTTAAATACGTTCATATGTATTCCTCTGCTCCAAAATCTACAATCTCAACAACTGGAAACTGTTTCAGTCAATCCAAGTTTCGGTTTACAACTACTAAACATACCTTCAATATATATATATATACACATATATATATACATATATATATACATATATATATATATAATTATATATATAAAGCTAGTGCATATTGATATCATATATATATACTTACACCAAGATATTTACCAAGATATTTACCAAGATATACCAGGGTATTTTACCAAGACATACCTTAAGAATCCTTAAGAATCCTTAAGTAGAAACCAAGTCACTGAGGTAGTTCCAGTTCTTGGTATAGGCATTGCTACTGGAGGACGTGGCATCCGCCAGGACATAGGCCGTGCCACTGCAACCACCGGACTGGTAGGCGGAGATCTTGCAACCCGGAGACGCACCAGCCAGACCTGGAAGATTCAGGGCTTCTGATCATTAGCCTCCGGTAAATTAACATAGACCCTGGCAGTCATCGGGGTTGAAAGACTGGTTTCCACTAAAAATGGGCTTATTTGGCTTATTTTCAGGGTCTATGTTAATTTACCAGAGGGTACTGATTATTGAAAATCAATGTAAATGATTGAATTATGATCAATGGGTATTTGTTAATGATTTTATAAATGAAAATTAATGATCATTAATGATTAATTGTATATCTGTTGGTTGCTCTGGGAAGCCTGTCTCCTCTACATCGTTATCTCATTAATGATGTGTTAATGAAAATTGTTTATCAATGATTTGTTAATCATTAATCAAAATGAATGATTATGAATGGTGATTATTAATGGGTTTATTTGAAATCTTAATGTGTGCGCGTGTGTGTAGGAATGTATGGATGTTAGGTGGTTGGGTAGGTGGGTAGGTGGGTAGGTAGGTACCATTGGATCACAAATTGGGTCCCCAGGGATTCATAATTTTGAGCCATGCCCATAATAATCTGCATAGTCCATCTTCATCAATCATTCACAGCGCTCCCATCCCCACCTGAACTCAGTTTCTTATTCCAAGACCCCGAGTTGTAGGTCGTGAGGTCGTCGCAACCATTGTTGCCGATCTCATAGTTCAACCAGCCACCCCCATAGTTTGAATTCTCCCACCTACAGGCGAATAGGGCGGTGGATCTGAGGTTGATGCACGTCGACGCTGATGTAACATGGATTACAACCAGTCCGTTTGGAGAGTGGCATCGGCAATTCTTCAGTGTGTAAGGATCTGATTCATCATCGTCCAGCGCTCATGACTTCTGACTGCAGCCAGAAGTATGAAACACCGGGGGGTTTTCAGCAATGCCCATCCGGCTCAAAACTAGGATCAAAAAGGAATGCTCAGATTTGCTCCGTAACAAGCAATCTTGGGGTTTGGGTGTGGCGCCGGGGCAGAAATGACTCACAAATGACAGCAATTTGAATCAATATTGTCCTAATGTCATTAATCAACCAACCAGTGGGAAAATGAACATCTACCCTCTGGTAATTTAACGTAGCTATTGAAAATGACCCTAAATAGTGGATTTTCCCATTAAAAATGGTGGATCTTTCCATATAGTTATGTTAGTCATTACCAGGGGGCTATAGTTTGAACCATGACACATTTGGTACCAGCACTTCTTATTCAAGGTGTTGATCTGTCGACGCCGGCGGCTGCGACGGCGACGCTCAAAGATTCCATGGTCCAACAGACTTTCCACGCGGCCCTGGGCCTCATCGTCCTTGGTGGTGACCGTGCTCCGGGTGGATATGGTCGTGTGGTAAACCCAAATAATCCAAGTATATATATATATATGCATAATATATATATATAATGTTATACAATATTTATAAACATTCACCCCCCCATCCCAGTGACCAAGCATGTGGCCGACCCCGGCCGACAGCAAGGGGGAGTGAGTCAGGGCAGGGAGGTTGCAAACAACAACAACAACAACAACACCAACAACACCAACAACACCAACAACACCAACAACACCAACAACGCCAACAACGCCAACAACGCCAACAACAAGAACTGGAACAAGCACAAGAAGAACAAGAAGAACAAGAAGAACTAGAAGAACAAGAAGAACAAGAAGAACAAGAAGAACAATAATAAGAAAAAGAACAAGAAGAACAAGAAGAACAAGAAGAACAAGAAGAACAAGAAGAACAAGAAGAATAAAAAAGAACAAGAAGAATAAAAAAGAACAAGAAGAACAACATAGAACAACATAGAACAACATAGAACAACATAGAAAACAAAGAAAACAAAGAACAACAAAGAACAACAAAGAACAACAAAGAACAACAACAACAACTGCTACTACTACTACAACAACAACTACTACAACAACAACAACTACTACTACTACTACTACAACAACAACAACTACAACAACTACAACAACTACAACAACTACAACAACTACAACTACAACTACAACAAAAAAAGAAGAAGAAGCAGAGGAAGAAAGAGAAGAAGAAGCAGAAGAAGCAGAAGAAGAAGAAGGAAGAAACATATATGTATTTGTTTTGCTGTTTCGGAGGCGGCACGAAAGCATATAGCTTGTGCTTTGCGGGCTGGCGAGCTGCAAGATGTCGCAAACGGGGTAGATAAACTGAGAAATGTAAGTTTTAGTAGGGTTTCGGAAAGGCCGTTAAGCATTTTGGGTGGCTCATTTTGTTTCGTTTTTGGACATAATGGGGCATATGCTAGTTGGTTTCGTCCGGAAAGAGAGGGGTTGCTTCCAATTTCTGGGCATCTTAATCCGGAAGTAACGTTCCAAAATATTGGCAAAAGAGCTAATACCTGATTTTTGAACAAACCCTTGAACTTGCCAAAGTATGCATCTTATGTTCTTTGCTTCATCAACCCTTATTTCTATGTCAGTGGTACTGTGGGGTCGCAGGTTAACATGTTTGCAAACTGCCATCATGCAAGGTTGATGGGATGATCTCTCGGAATTGATACCATGGTGCAGGCACAAATCCCACATCTAAGAATGCACCATGGCATCAAGTGCGAAATTTCTACAAACCAAACCAAAAGAAAAGCTGGCCACATGTCAAGCGAATTGTTGGGAGGTATCATTCAGCAATGTGGATCGATATTTTGTCCATACTTTCTAAGATGAATTGTTCGCAAAAACAGATTTTGAACTTCGTAGGTATAGTCATAGTCCACATGTTGGTCAGTGAATGGTGGCCTGATTTAGCTACCATGAGCCAGGCCCCATGGTTTTCCGGGGTCTGCATCAGGGGCGGCAGCCCTTAATCATCCCAAATAGGGTATACATGGGTATACCCAATAATTTTATATACCCTCTGGTAAACTAACATAACTATGGAAAATCACAATTTTTAATGGGAAAATCCACTATAAATGGTCATTTTCAATAGCTATGTTAGTTTACCAGAGGGTAAATTATAAAATAAACCCCCACTGGGGATGGTTGATGGTTGGGTTTACATTGGTTTGCCACATGGTCTGCCAATCGAAGAAGATGCTGCCCAGCACGTCTCTGGTCTACAAAAACCTAAGATTGAAACGAACTGGGCAATTGGTTCGCGCCCGAGGAACGCTGGACTCGTGATCCACCACATTGCCGTCGCCACCAGTATCTCCACCATACGTTTCCGAGTCATTCTTCTCCTGAACTGCGGTGAAATTGAGGACCTCAAGAGGGTGCCCCTTCAAGTGATCGGGGAACAGCCTTGGAGCCAACAGTGCGGCAGAATTTGCCCCAGATCCCATGATAGAAAGCGCCGGCTGCGGAACGATGCCAACAACGACCCTGAAAACCCAATGATCAAACATCACTCAACATCAGCCGATTTCGGATCAAAATTCCAGTGCCTTGAAGATCCGCAAACTGGTGCACATCCCCAAGCAGCTATGGCTCAAAATTGTGATAGCCATCACCGAAGATATTCAGTTGGGATGATCAAGATCTTTAAAACCACCAATCAGTTAGCTATTTTAGCCATCCCAAATATTCCTGGGGAAATGTCTCACCACCTCATAGCCTTGGTCTGAAAATTGTGTTTTCCCTGAAAATTGTAAGCATACCATGATGACTGGGGGATGGTTTATGACAGTGTTTTACCCACATTACAGCTGTTAATCACCATTAATCACCATTAATCACCCCCAAAGTGGATCTTCTGTCCACGTCACCTTGGACGTGGCCTCGACTTCGGCGGATCCCTCCTTTAGAACCTGCCCAGGGGGGGCCTGGGCTTCAGCAGGGGTCAAGAGTTGAAGAGTTGAAGAGTTCAATGATGGGTGAATGATGGGTAAATTATGGATAACTGATACTTGATATTACTAAAAGTCATACTTAATCATGTCAAACTGGCGCTATACATGCGAAAAAAGGCTTATGATTTATGTTCATGTTCAATCATGTCTATGGATTCCAATCCAACTTGTGATCCCAACCTTTCATCCCCCGCCCACCTTTCCATCCACCTGGCGTTGCAACAGCACCAGGTGTGGCACTGCAGGGCATCCATCACCGCTGCAGCCAGACTTGAAGGCACTGGCCACGAGCAGAGGCACCAGAAGGAACGACCTGGGCCCTCTGGGGCCCTTGAGGCAAAACATGGCGGATGTTTAGTGCCTTTTAGTACTAAACCGCAATTTGTTGTGAGTTTGGGGGGTGATGATTGTGATCCAGAGCCATGTGTGGAGATGTCATCAATCGTTATCATTATGTTAATCATTAACCATTTCCAGACAAGATCAAAGAGATGGAGTGTTTAACATTAGGAGGAAGGGAGTATACTAACCCGGAGCTTTTTTGAAACCTCAGACCAATCTTTCAGGAACCTGACTGCCTCACCGAAACTCCTAGGCTAAGCCTCTATCAACAGTCAACCGATCCCAACGGGCCAACGGGGACGCCATACGCAGCGTCTCTCTTAAAAGGTCTAACAGCATCATTCCTCTCCAAACATATCCCAAAACATTCCATGTTTACGACCAGGAACTCAAGAACTCGCATCCTTGCAAGCGAGAATACGAGTGTGCGATGCTGTAAAACTGGGTAAGATGAGGTACTGGAGCCCAAAGGCAACGTCAAGGCGGGATCATGGGCCATGGAACGGTGAACCTGTGGATTTGGTTGGTAAGTGCCAGCAATTTCAGGACTCTGTCCAGAACATCTCATCTCTGAGATTTCAAAGTCGGAGTAATTTCATGATATTGTTCATAGAACTCTGCACCAGCCACTTATACACATAATGTGTGCCTCTGATTAGTGTGAGGGCCCCCCCCCCTAAACAATTTGAGGATACTCTATAACTCGCACTTTTTTTTGCCCCCCCCTCAACATTTTTTTGGTCAATCAACTTAAGAAAGGATTTCAATTTACTTTCAATTGATTTCAATTTACTTTTAATTTACTTTCATTTTTTTTTTCACTCCCAAAAGTTGGTGCTCACAATAGAGTACCATCCAAACAATTATATTATTCAGTAACTGAGCCACTCATGAGGTACACCCTTGAAAAATTGTCTAGATGCTGTTTCTTAATAAGGGTTTAATAAGGCATCTAATTATTTGGGAAACCTTGCATTTTAAAGTTTTATCACAACTATGGCGTTCTAAAGTGAAAGGACCAGCTTTACCCAAAGAAAGGTGGAGAAAGGGTTTCGTTTTTTTTTCACTCCAAAAAGTTGGTGCTCACAATAGAGTACCATCCAAACAATTATATTATTCAGTAACTGAGCCACTCATGAGGTCCCCCTTTGAAAAATTGTCTGGATGCTGTTTTTTAATAAGGGTTTAATAAGGCATCTAATTATTTGGAAAGCCTTGCATTTTAAAGCTTTAATACAAATATGGTTTCCTAAAGTAAATGGACCAGCTTTACTCAAAGAAAGGTGGAGAAAGGGTTTTTGTTTTTTTTTCAACCCCAAAAGTTGTTGGGCACAATAGAGTACCATCCAAACATTCATATTATTGAGTAACTGAGCCACTCATGAGGTACACCCTTGAAAAATTGTTTGGATGCTGTTTTTTAATAAGGGTTTAATAAGGCATCTAATTATTTGGAAAACCTTGCATTTTAAAGCTTTAACACAAATATGGCTTTCTAAAGTAAAAGGACCAGCTTTACCCAAAGAAAGGTGGAGAAAGGGTTTTGTTTTTTTTTCAATCCCAAAAGTTGGTGCTCACAATGAGTACCATCCAAACAATTATATTATTGAGTAACTGAGCCACTCATGAGCTACCCCTTTGAAAAATTGTCTGGATGCTGTTTTTTAATAAGGGTTTAATAAGGCATCGAATTATTTGGGAAACCTTGCATTTTAAAGCTTTAACACAAATATGGCTTTCTAAAGTGAAAGGACCAGCTTTACCCAAAGAAAGGTGGAGAAAGGGTTTCGTTTCTTTTTTCACTCCAAAAAGTTGGTGCTCACAATAGAGTACCATCCAAACAATTATATTATTCAGTAACTGAGCCACTCATGAGGTACCCCTTTGAAAAATTGTCTGGGTACTGTTTTTTAATAAGGGTTTAATAAGGCATCGAATTATTTGGGAAACCTTGCATTTTAAAGTTTTATCACAACTATGGCTTTCTAAAGTGAAAGGACCAGCTTTACCCAAAGAAAGGTGGAGAAAGGGTTTCGTTTTTGTTTTTCACTCCAAAAAGTTGGTGCTCACAATAGAGTACCATCCAAGCAATTATATTATTCAGTAACTGAGCCACTCATGAGGTACCCCTTTGAAAAATTGTCTGGATGCTGTTTTTTAATAAGGGTTTAATAAGGCATCTAATTATTTGGAACGCCTTGCATTTTAAAGTTTTAACACAAATATGGCTTTCTAAAGTAAAGGGACCAGCTTTACCCAAAGAAAGGTGGAGAAAGGGTTTTGCTTTTTTTTTCACTCCCAAAAGTTGGTGCTCACAATAGAGTACCATCCAAACAATTATATTATTGAGTAACTGAGCCACTCATGAGGTATCCCCTTGAAAAATTGTCTGGATGCTGTTTTTTAATAAGGGTTTAATAAGGCATCTAATTATTTGGGAAACCTTGCATTTTAAAGTTTTATCACAACTATGGCTTTCTAAAGTGAAAGGACCAGCTTTACCCAAAGAAAGGTGGAGAAAGGGTTTCGTTTTTTTTTTCACTCCAAAAAGTTGGTGCTCACAATAGAGTACCATCCAAACAATTATTTTATTCAGTAACTGAGCCACTCATGAGGTATCCCCTTGAAAAATTGTCTGGATGCTGTTTCTTAATAAGGGTTTAATAAGGCATCTAATTATTTGGAAAGCCTTGCATTTTAAAGTTTTAGCACAAATATGGCTTTCTAAAGTAAAGGGACCAGCTTTACCCAAAGAAAGGTGGAGAAAGGGTTTTGCTTTTTTTTTCACTCCCAAAAGTTGGTGCTCACAATAGAGTACCATCCAGACAATTATATTATTGAGTAACTGAGCTACTCATAGGGTAATTAATATATTAATGAAAAATAAAGCAATAAAAAAAGATAAGAAAGGAAACAATGAAAAAAATGAAACAATAGTAAATAAACATAAAATTAAAATAGAAAAGTAAAAAGTAAAAATAAAAAATAAAATAAAAATAGATGAACTAAAAATAAAAATAAATTAATTCATTTCAAAACAACAATAAAGCATTTGGAATAAAAATAAAAGTTGAAAAAAAAACATCTGGAAAAAAATTCTCACAATAGAGGCTCCCACCCAACAATTAGCATGTTACTGAATTAGGAGCAAGAAATTTCTCACAATAGGGTACCAGGCTTCTAATCAGAGGCAAACATTATACATATATATATATTATATATCGTGTGCATTTTAACTGAAACACTGTCCCTTTTCTGGTTTTGGGATGTTTTGGGACACCACGTCCTGCTCCATTGGATCCGTCCTCCACGCTGAAGCAGCTGCAGTTGATTCCGATCTTCTCGGAGCACATGGCGCTCTCGTGGAGCGGAATCTCACCCACCACCACCTGGGGTGAAATCCATGGATTGCTGGGAAACATCCATGGAAAAATCCATAGGAAACCACAAGAAACCAATGGGTTTTTGATGGTTTCTATGCCTCAACAGACAGATTTCTGCTTTGTTTCTCTTAAACCAATTCTGGAAAAGAATTGTTGCTGTACAACACATCCTTGTCATCAGTTGCAGCATCAATCCAGAGAAAATCACTGCCCAATCATCAGCTCCCAATTGTGGTTGATTTGTAAAAATCACCAAGCTGCAATGCAATAAGGTGATTTTAGGGAGGTTCCATGTTGCACAATCCATTGTTACTACCAAACCATTGCCAACCATCATGTAGGGTTGTAGATATCCTATAAAGAATAATGCCCTTTACATAGCTATGGAAAACGACCCATTCATATAGTTCGATGGTTTACCTATCAAAAACAGTGAATGTCCACGGTTATGGCACATCTCTCCCGAGGATAAACCATAAATCCACCATTCGAACCATCGTTTATAGCCATAAGTTTAAAACGGCCAAACCTACTACTTGGGTTTAAGCATCTCACAAAAATGACTTACAAACATCAATCTTATGGAAACTAGTTCTCTTATGTTCTCTTATAGATATCATATTGAGGTTTCCTAAAATGGAGGTACCCCCAAATCATCCAAGCCATTATATAGACCAGTTTAGTATGTTTGATCAAAAAAGATCATAATCTTATAGTATAGAAACTAGTTTATCTTGTATATACCATTGATATCATCTATAAACCAATCATTTCCAACCGATTTCTAAACCCCAGGTGTCCCAAGAAGCCCCCAGAACCTGGCACTTGCTGTTCTCATAGAGAAGCATCTTGGCCATGCCCTTCTCATGAGCCTGCAACTCGAAGTACACCACCGAGGCGGTGGAGACCTGAAAGTTTTTGAGTTTTCCAATGGATTTTTTGTATATTGGGATGGTTTCAGGGTGATTCTTCTACCTGTTTTAATGGTGATTTTAGGCTGATTCATGGTCTATCTTCGCTATAAAATCCAGGAACTCCCATTTAAAATCTCTGGAATTATGGTAATTTAATGTAATTTATGCTATGTTTCTTGAATGTTGTGGGGACATAACAGAATACAACCAACAACTATTAGCATCTCTTGAGGGCAAGTGTTACATAGTGTCACTGGCAACTGATCCGTAGTACTCGCTGTTGATACAAGGGGATCCAAAGTGGGACAGTATGATTCATAATGGAATATCGAAACTAATGATACCCTCTGGTAATTTAACATAGCTATTGAAAATGACCATTAATAATGGATTTACCCATTAAAAATGGTGATTTTCAATAGTTATGTTAGTTTACCAGAGGGTAATGATAATGATAATGAGCCATAATGAAACATATATGGAAACAAAGAAAAAATGAAATAATATCCAGTAACATGCATAACATCCATTGTCTATACTAATGTGGCTCTTGGAAATATGGAATGTTATGGAATATATATATATGGGAATGACACTTAAAATGATACTAGTGGGAATGACAGCTGTCATGGGATATTTTTATGATCCACCAGTTGGGGCTTAAAAAACTATGGGGTCATAATGTCTAGCTGGTTTCAAATATGTTCAGGTCATTGGGGATCATCATCATCCCATTTCTGCGGTTGATATTTTATGAAGTGCTAGAAATCACTCATTTAATCAGATTCTGCTCCAGAATGCGGCTTTAATAACGGGTTAACATCTATTTATAATTTTCGATGGGATTTTAAATTTTTGAAATGGTATATCCCATTAAACCAATCAGTACTTGGGGATAGAGTGGGGGGTTCCATGTGGGGATAAACATGGAACCCCCCCATCGTCATGAACCAAGATGAACCAAGTAGAGTCTCGAAACTGGCTCAACTGAGGTGGTCAAAAAATGATACGATCTGGAGGAGTGTTGTGAGTCCATAGTAGGGACATACAGTAGGGTATCATGGGATATCATGGGATATCATGGGATATCATGGGATATCATGGGATATCATGGGATAATCAAATAAAACCAACCATAATGAGGATATCATGTGGACATATTCTGTATAACTTCACCATTTTCATAGGGGTCCAACCATCATGGGGCTACACGGCTTTCAAATATCAATGTCCGCTGGTAACTTTGACGGAAGCCGTGAAGCCCAATCGTCAAAACCATGTCCCTACTTGGGTGTACATCCCACCTAGTAAGTGGTTTATAAGCCATGTATAATCCGTATATAACCCATCTATAACTGGGATGCACCCCCCCTAGCCTATCATTTGAGATCTCTGTGGACCTCCAGTGCTTCCCAGGGACATCCTCGTGATACACCACATAGCCGGCCATGAGTCGTCGCCGGGTTTGAGGTGCTCCCTACAGCGATGCAGGCAGGAAGGGTATGATGTTGGTAGCAGTGGACCCATACATTTTCATACATTTTCCGTTTTTGCTTTGGTATCATCAAACATCATCAAACCATCTTTCATGCGCGACATGAAATGAAAAATGAACATCAAACCATATCAAACCATCCCATCTAAATTAAACCATTCTGGGCCTTCAAGATGTTCAATCACTGAACGACCCCTGAAGATTTCACCCCAAAGCCGGACCCAGATGGCACCTGCAAGGGTTCACAGGTGATGCGGAAGGGTGGAAACAGACTCTGTGTCACCTGTTGTCCAAGGCAAGGCGGCAAGGCAAGTGATGGTAAGACATGGCGCAAGAAACTTGGAAGGAAACATCTGATGGTAAGACATGGCTTAAATCCCATGAATATCCCATGAATATCCCATGAACATGATGTTTTGATGGTGCTTTGAACGGAAATTCTTGGGATATTCATGGGATAAATGCAGGTTTCATGGGATATTAATGGGATATACCGATATACCCTCCGGTGTCATCAAACGTGGCTTGCTGGAAAATCCCCATTTATAGATGATGTTCCCATTAAAACATCCGTGTTAATCGGGGATTTGTCCATCCCCTAATTTGGCTACCAAAGTGGTACTGCCATGCAAAGATGTGTCACATAAGGGGTGTGACTTTCGCATGTGAATGTGATTTCTTCACAATGTCACAACTTTAGATCAAAATGGACTTTTTGCAAACAGCGCATCCAAGTCCAATCAACACGTAGAAGCAGACGTTCAGATGGTTTGATAAAGATGACATGTTAAGCCAAGCGAACTTGAACCTCTGACAGCATTAGACCAGCAACTTTCACAGCAAAAAAAAAACGCAAGACAACCCTTTCCCGATCATCCCAGTTCCACATTGCAGACACATCTGACGTCCAAGTGGCAAGTCGAATGGCTCGAGAGACATCCAGTACCCATCGAGACCGTTCCTCCTCAGCCCATCTCTCATCCTCCGAGCGGACCCCGAAGTAGTAGCAGGCGCTATGCCTGACGAGGCTACGAGGCTCATCATCCTACCCTCAGTAGAAACCCCTTCAAACGACTTTGTACAATTCGAAGAGTGGGCGCAGTATATCCAAAAAAGTGCAATTGACCCCATATAACTCCCATGAATAGAGTATATTAGGGAGTATATGGCAGGCCCACAGTGTTTGACTTCATCTGCAAATAATTACCCGAAAAATAACTACACCAATGGAAGGTATCCTTGGTGTGCATTCCAGTTATAAGCAAGTGATTATATAACCATAGTTGTAAAGCTGTAGGGGCTATATCCAAATTTATGGGGGGTTAACCCGTAGTTTTTCCCATTTCTCACCTCAGCCGCACCCCCGAGTCTTCCGGTGCCAAGGTGCGCAAAGAGGGAAATCTTGAAGATCTTTACATCCTACCACCAAGTAATCAAACATGGCTAGCTGGGAAGTTCCCTCTAAATGGAGCTTTTATTGGGAAAATCATCTATAAATGGTGTACCAGTCGCATTCAAGACTTGCATTAGCTCATAGCACTCTGAGGTTGCAACGGTCAGTGTCGCATTGTAGCCTCTGCTTTCAGGCTCTTCTGATGTGAACGAAGAGCTTCATGGGCTGTTTGCAAACAGAAATCAGACCACCAAGTGACCATGAGCAAGGCTATAGTCTGATAAATATTAATACATACTAGAATGACATCTATGATCATCTACCCTCCACTAAACTAACATAGCCATGATGGCTATGGAAAATAGACCATTGATAGATGAGTTGCCTATTCAAAGTGGTGATTTCCATAGCTATAGTTTACCAGAGGCTATGTCTATTGAGGATTCATATCCCTGAGATTACTGGGCCACCGGACCGCTTTGGAACTTACAATTCCTCAGCCCCGCGCTGGGTAGGGATGTTGCAGCTGGACCGCATCGATCTGTGGCTGGAGATGGTGGGATTGACACTAGGCTCACCATGGATCTGGACCTAGTGTGACCTGATAAGAAAGGAACCCATCTCCAAACAGCGATGGAATGGCGTGCTTTGAGGGAAAATCTTAACCGGAAACCCTGGTGATTTCCCATGAAATATGGTAGGATATGGTAGGTGTCCATGGGTTTACCACAAGAAATCCCGTGAAACATTCCCTCGAGGTGATGGTGACACCCTTTGTTCCATCTCCATGCGAGGGGCCGAACCAACACGAAGGGCGATAGGGAGATGGACACTTCAACTCCTGCATTGGCATAGCTGGGGAATGCTGGGGATTCCCACTGGGGATTCACTGGGACGACATTTTTCGGGTGTAGGACAAACGTGATGAAATTGGGAGTCAACGGAGTCAGCGAAACATGGCAAGGCACCGTGCAAAGCACGGTCTGAAACAACCCTCTGGTTTTGACCTGCGCCCAAGACGTCTGCGGGAATCGCACAACCTGTACAAGTGTCAACCTGGTATCATGGAAGGGCAAGGAAAGGAAACTGTGTTTCTCAGCCCCCAAAAGTTATTGTTCCATGATGCTTGACTTGTTTTCTTTCGGCTTTCAGCCTGTTTCTCACGGCTTAAGACCTGTTCCTCATCTTCTATCATGAAACAACCGCTTTGGAGGAGTTTCAGAAGTGGTTCATGGTGGCCTCCAGCAAACTTCGTCATGCTGTCAGCCGGGTTGTGATTGTGAGGAACCCATCGAGGTCGGCCGCGGCAAACTGAAAGGCTTTCGTGAATTATCGCGGTTTCAAGTGCGCTACGGTCGTCATCACCCTGACTCTGCTCTGAGTTCAGCGAATCATACAAGCTTTTGGCATCCATCACACAAACGCTATGGGGATCCACAAAATTCTTTGAGTCAGAGGCAATGACTGTTGCCTTTCCTGAGGCTTCAAGGTACTGATCTTCTGTCAGCTGTTTCCTACGTGGGCTAAAATGGGACATGGCGATGCTCTGAAAGAAAGCATCCAGGTGCTCCAGTGAGCCTGTAGCAGCTGACATTGAAATCGCCTCGCAAAGCAATGAAGATGCTGCTTTGCGACGCAAACGCTTTGATCGCCACTGCATCAATGATACTGGGGCACTTTCACCACGGTTTAAAGCAGGGGTAGTGAAACCCAACAACCAACCATGTTGAGATTTTTCTTTGCCACTGGTATCAAATGCAGAGTCTCCTATCAAAAGTAAACGCAAATCTTTCTCCGGAATGGCATGAATTCTGAGAACTACCGGAAAGGTTTTCAAATGTCTCACTACGTCATTCGCCGCAAAGATGTGCTCCATGCTTGGACTCGGAAATGCTGAAGCCAAGATCGAAGCAGCGGATGAAGCATCGGGTCGACCTTCTCTCGATACCCAATTCAGTGAAGCAATCAAACCTCGGAGTTGCGTCTTTTCACCTTCTGACAGTTTGACATCGGCAGCGTTCTTTTTCAGTACTTTTCGTTGAGGCACTATGGGTTCCAGTCTGGTATAAATGAACTCATCCATGTTGCTTTCGAATGAAAAATCTGGCAGCTGTCGCAGAAATCGTCCAGCATAGTTGGTTCCCTCCTTTGATTGGAGGTCTTCAATTTTTCCAAACTTCAACATAGCTTCCAACTTTTGCATGCATTTGACATGTTCTGCGCCTCCAGCTTCCGCTATGTCGTCAACTTCAATGACGATAAAACCTTCTGATGGGGCACCCGGTTGAGGGTCTTTGGACGGCAGCGTCAACACGCAACGGTCGTAGCAGTTTACCACATAGCCCAGCTGCTCTGTCGCTACTTTCAACAGCGTCCGTCTCCACCAGCTTGGTCCGGAAACCAGTCCATATATTTCAGTTTTCAAAAGCAGCAACTGACGGTCATCTAAACCTTCTGGAGTTTCATCCCTTGGGAGTCTGCACGCAAGAGGTCTTGTCCTCGTTGTTGGCAGTGACTGCAAGAATGCAGTCTTCACATCCTTCACCCTTGTTTTCCAGCGTCTGCTTGCAGCTAGTTGAAGACAAGCATACAGTGATGTGGAAAGCGGTGTCGGCGATGACCTTTCCACTTCAAGTATCTGAGGATCTTGCCATCCAACTGCACAAAGTCTGGATTTTGGGTTTGTGGCATCAGCTTCAAGTTCAATGGCTTGCAGATGCCCTTGTGTCAGCGCCTTGGTTTTGTACTCCTCTAACTTCTGCTTGGAAACTGCGATCGGCTTGTAGCGATCGACATACTTGGAATCGATGATCTGCTCTGGGGTTTCGTTGGCAAATTTCAGGCTGTCTTCCACAGATAGGATTTCCACTGCACCTGTGGCGACCAAACTGTCCAGCTCTTTCTTGCGTGAGGCTCTGAACTGAACTTTCTCAGCTTCAGACAACTTGGAAAATTCCACTTGACCAAAAGAAGACTTGGCCTTGGAAACGTACATGCATCGATCTCTGGCACAGTAGCTCGCTTCAGCTTCTGACTTTGCAAATGAAACACCGTCATCTGTGTACGGCTTCAAGGTCAGCTGCCGCACTTCTCAATCAAACCTCCATGTAGCACCAACAAAAGCCGTTGAAGCCTGTCCTGCAACTTCCGCAGAATCATTCTCAAAGTCCACGACTTCCAGGAAAAATGACTGGCCTGGAGGTCTCGGCAAGGATGGAGTGCCAGCATGAAAGGGGTATGGTGTCCTTGGATTTTGCGAAGTCAAAGAGCGATTGCCAAAAAGTGGAGTAGGCTCGGTCACTGAAGTTCTGGTCATTGTGGGTGTTTCTGGCTGGTCCAGCAAAACATCACCAGATCTCGGGATCTGTGGTGGCGTATATGGACCTCGCCGCATTCTTTCAGTGAGTGAAGGGCCAAAAGATCTTGAAGACATTTGTTCTGCATTTGCCACTGGTGAAGTAGCATCTGAGGTCACCTCCATTGGCGCTTCTTCTGGAATCACCTGCATAGGTGCAGCGCCATCAACTGCTTCTGACACAGCGCTAGCACGGCGACTGGCTTGCTCAGAACCAGGCGCAATAGCTGAATTTGAGCCCTCTTCAGTTTCGCCAAACTCTGCTGTTGACGATGGGTTCGTCGAAGTTTGCTCAGTGGTGCTGCTTGTACTGGAACTCATAGTTTCATCTGCTTGTCCTGGTCGTTGACGTTGTTGAGATTCAGGTCGGTCTTCACGGATGTTCAAGGTACGCATGACTTCATCAAAGTACTCATCCGTTGGACCACCTTCGGCTGATACATCCTGGAAAACAACGTGGCCAGGCTTGTGGAGTTTTGACAGCATCTCTTTGGAAAGTTCCACTATCAACTCTGCTCCAAGTTCTTCTTCCGGAGTTGCAAGTCTCAACTGCTCTCTTGAAGCTTTCCACAAACGACCACGCATGGAAATCCATGTTGATTTTCCAGAAGGATCTTCTGCAATCGTCACACCAGGACCAACCCAACCTTTGTAAGAAGGTGAATCTCGAAAAACATAGACCCAAGAGCCAATGGGAATGTTCACCTGATCCGTGGTTCTTGACTGAGCTCTGATGCTTCGTCGAACTGCTCCTTGGTCTTGACGTCGAAGCCATTCTTGCGAAGCAACTTCACGGATCTGCCAGGCTCTATGGATTGGGTCTGGGGCTGCAGCATCCACCAACTCTTGATTCAACGCATCTGAGGACATCAGGCTTGCAGGGAGTCTCAGATTCTTTCCAAAAACACGCTGCATGGGACTGAAACCATATCGGTCCATGTATCTGTTCCTACATGCAACTGTTTCAGCAATCACCATAGGAAGTTCCTCCAGAGATGCAGCAGCTGCTTGAGCTGTTGCCAAAATCTTTCTTTCAGAATTCCACCAGCTTTCTCTGTGCGTGTGTTTTGCCATGGGCTTTGAGCATCTATGTAGTGCAAACCAACACCAAAACCGCCAATGTTTTGTTGCAGCTTGTCGTTATAGAACTCCTTGCCTCTATCCATGATGAGAAGAACCGGAGGGCCATAGTGCTGCAACCAAACCTTCATGAAGACCTCGGACTTCTTCTGCGGATTTATCCTTGCAAATGCTAGCCTGCTGGAAGTTTGTTCCCCAGCAGAGCATGTTCAGCAAGATCACCTGATGACCTTTGAAATCCAAAAAGCACAAGTCGATGCCAACCACTGTGTTGAACTCAAGCGCACGCAACAAATGACCAGGTCTGGAAGGTTTTGGCCTGGGTCTTGCATCGCAGGTGGGGCATCGGAAATGCTTCTTGGTCCATTCAATGATGTGATCTCGAACACCAGCATTTTGCAAAGCACGCACAAAAATCTCATTGCCAGGATGTCCAAGGTTTCTGTGAACTCTATGAACTTCTCGGCGAAGATTTGGAGCCAGTGAAAATTCTCCATCATCGCTTTTCTGGAAATCTTCAAGTCTGCTCACAGCACGAGCCACACCTGGCTGCTCACCAACATGTCTCATCTGCCGTCTGGCTTCTGCAACCATATCTTCAACTTCTTCGCCTTCTTCTGGGGCTTCAACATCCATGGACAGAGGCATAACCGCCTTTGACGAAGTTCCAGGTTGAGAAGGTGTACCTGGTTCCATGGATTCCAGCCGTGCAGCATTTCGAAGTCCATCGTGCTGCGGAAGTCCAACGGCTGTTGCGGATGCAGGGCCCTCCTGACCGTAAAGTCCAAGGTCAGGGTGAAGTCCATAGGCCACAGTGACGTCAGCATCCACTTCCAAGCAATCTTGAGCAAAGACATGAGCTTGGGACCCCAAATTCTTGCCATAGGTGAAGGCTTGTTGAAGATGACTTGGCTGTTTGAAGCGTGCCTTGATTCCCAAGGCTTCTTTGATGCCGCTCACAATTGCCTTGACAAACGCTGGAGTGTAAACTGCAGCATACTTGGCGGCACCACCAATCAGTTGACCATGGTGATGATTCTTCTGGCAAACTTTGTGAGCATGGGCTGCAATCTCATCGATGTTGGTGGCCAGAATGGTTGGCTTCTGAACAAGTTCTCCTTGATGCGGACCGCATTGTGCACGGAGTCCACACTGGCACATGTCGGCTCGCACCAAGTGGACCTCAGGGTTTTCAACCAACTTTTGCACTCTTGGCTTTTGCCATGAAGTTGCCGGTGCAGGCTGTTCCAGAATGAAACCTCTGCCCTCTCTCATCTGCATCTCTGCCAGTGACACGCTAAAGTCCATGTGCTGGTCACCTTCAGTTTCTTCCTGTTGAACTTGACGGCAATCTCGTTTGTGGTTTGTGAGCCGTCGCAACAGAGAAAATGTAGTGCATGGAGGAGAGAGCAACAGCACTGCAGGGCGTTTCTTTGCTATCAACGCAAGGGCTTTCTTCCGATGCTCAGGAATCCGGAAGTCCCAGCCAGTAGTCAGGTCCAAAGCAATGTGGCCTTTGAGCCCTTGAAGATAGGCTTCCTTGGTCACCCTGGGTGGCGAGTAAACTTCACCAACGTGATCCAAGTAGTTTCGTAGTGCTCCAACAACAAAATGACGTTGATCCCGATCCAAAAACTTGGGCGCTCCTTCAAAGTCAGTCCGTGACAACTCCTTCAAGCTGTCGTTCACAAAAAAGGAAAAACGATACATGCCATCTTCGGTCCTGTCGCCACTCAGGCCATCAAGTTGAACCTGGTTGCCCAGCAAGTCATTCAGCCTTGCACTGTATGTGGCAGCCACGACCAAATCATGACATATGAAAGCAAAGCCACCCGTGACATAGTTCCCAAGGTCGCTCTCGGCATGAAACATTGGTGAAATTCCCAAACATTCCTAAGGAAGAAGGGCTGCCGAACTGAGCCAAAGGAACTTGAGGCACTTGTCCTCATCCAGGTGGCATCACAGGCATTGAAGGCATTGGGCTCGTCGCTCCAATCAAAGGCATAGGCACTGGGTTCGTCACACCAGGCATCCCAGCACATCCAGCACTATTGCTTGGAGGCACAGAAGATTGTGGTTGTCCTCCATGCGCACTGGATGGCGAACTCACACCAGTAGGTCGGTAATTGTTCCAAGCAGGGACAGGGTAAAATGACGTTGGTCTGGTAGGAGTCCGTGCAGATGCATCTACACGGCCACCAGATTGCCACGGGTCCCCACCAGGCAATTGCATCGGATCCATGTCCGAGAAGGTGTCGAGCTCGGATGTAACCAAAGCTCCGCCTACCACTGTAGGACAAACGTGATGAAATTGGGAGTCAACGGAGTCAGCGAAACATGGCAAGGCACCGTGCAAAGCACGGTCTGAAACAACCCTCTGGTTTTGACCTGCGCCCAAGACGTCTGCGGGAATCGCACAACCTGTACAAGTGTCAACCTGGCATCATGGAAGGGCAAGGAAAGGAAAACTGTGTTTCTCACGGGAAATATCACCAGATGGGGACATTTATGGGTTTACTCAAGCTGTAGTTCACTTATGGGTTTACACTATGGGTTTTACATGGGTTTAATCCTGGTTGGTTGAGAACGGGATGCCTAGTGGATTCATGTGGATTCTGATCATCCCCAACTTTTGGAGGGTAGGAACTAACCATGAACCAGCACCTTGAATGGGGCTGTATGGGCCGTACCTACTGATATGGGACAACCGTTGAACTGGTTCATCTCTGGACCGAACAATGCTGGGATTGGACGTGCCAAGCACTACTGACATACATTCATCCCATGGATGCATCTTTCGAACTTCTCGCTGATCAGATGGGGCACACACCAAGTTCCAAGAACTCTTTAATTTGTTTCCTCATCTTGTTGCTCTTCCACAAGAAAGAACTCAACAGAAGACACGTTTTTTTTGTAGCTTCGCGCTCCCAAACCGTTTTGGCAGCGGCCCAGACCATATCAGCTTTGTGGGTGGTACCCCTTCGCCATCCTTCGTGTCTGAAGAAGAAGCCGTTCACATAGAGTGAAAAGTGCACTGCATCTACCTGTCACTACCACCATGGCCCCACCCCTGGGAGATGGGGCTGGCTAGTGCTGGCTATATATTGATCTCCAATGGTGCTAGCATCTCCAAATCTTCGGGTTGGAGGCAAGTGGGCTGGATTGAAAAGATCCTAGCTTTGGGGTTTGCCCTGTAATTTTCTCCCAGGATCTACAAGTAGTGTAGACGGTCAAATGCGTTCGACACCACATCCCCTGCCTGATCTTCTGCAGAGAGGTACCACAGATTCCCCTCCCTGATCCTGGGCAGGCTGATGATGCTGGGGGCTTCAAGCATGAATGAAATGGGGGAGCCACCATGGTGACCATGTCCACCTGTAGGTAATTAGCGTTCCCAAACAGTGGTCTACCATTCTCGCCCAGCAGCTTCCTGCCTATCTCAAAATTACCGGCTACTTCTCCCGTTCCCAAACCCTCCTCCGAAAACCAGCCCCAGAAAATTCCACCTCACCTCCCATCCCCATCTCCACCGAGCATCGGTGTGCCGCGCAAGGGCTGCTGCAGGGTCGAAAAGCTGAGGCCGCCGGGGGGTGACATGGCGGCATCCAGCCGCTGCAGGGTGTCGTCGCACTCCAGGGCGCCACGCTGGGGCGCCTCCGTTGCAGAGATGTCATGGGCTTCGACTGGAGCTAAAACACGTGATTAACGATGGATGGATGGATTCTCTCAGTAAAACAAAAAGGTTCAAGATGTGTGGTTCCCAGGGCCTTTCATTTTAGGCCCACATCCTCTGCTAACATCAAGCACAAGGCAGTTTCTGAGCAACGGACTTCGGGCACTCCGAAGTCCTCAGGACCAAGGCAAGACCCAGCTTCATTGCTGGACCTCATATTTATCTATAGGTACATATGTACATATGCAATTGTATTGTGATTATCTTGATACTATATAATTTTCATACAGTAAATAAATAATACATACATTGATATATATAATTATATATATAATTATATACATACATAGAACTGGTGAAGGGCTAACTAACCATGGAGAATCCTGGAGGATCCTGGACAGAAAGGATGTCTTTTGCGAGAAGGCCCGCTCAGCGGGGTCCACTTCTTCGTCAAATCTGTCAATCTTCGCCTCAGCCTTCCTACCAAATCCAATGGGGGTAAAACAATGTCATAAACCAGCCATGTTGGGAATGGTAGCCATACGATACCCTACCACCTAATTTTCTTTGTGGTGATTTGGGGGGTGGTTTCTGACATTGTTTTACCCACAATCATTTCTCGAAAATAGCCACAGATGATAGGAAATCATGGTAAAATCAATATTATATTGCACCAAATAATCATGGTTAAATCATGTGTTTTACATTGTTTTACCCAAATCTACATCAAGTACCATCCAAATTCGCATCAATTCCCTGCGATGTCGGCTGAGGTCCACCACGGAGGTGGGAAATGCCGGCTGCAGTTCGAACTGATCCTGGCGCTGCGGGAAACGATGTTTTGAAGGTCGGCATAGAGAAGCATAGGGTGAGAACAGATAAAACATGATAATAAAAAAAAAACGAACAAAAACATGATGAAGCATGGTAGACCATGATGAAACATGGTAGACCATGATGTCTATCATGATGAGACACTGTCCACCATGATACACCATGAGGAAACATCCTAAAACATCGTAAAACCCAAATTAAACCACCAACGAAGATGAACATATCCCTGGACAGGTGCTTGGGCTTCCTGGGTGAAGAAACAACCTTGAGCTTAAACAGCTTCTGGAAACTGCGATGCTCCGGGAAGACTCAGATTCGTCAGATTGCAGGGCAAAATGGGACAAGAGGTGCTGTCTCGATATCCCTCTGGGTATGTGATGCTAATTAATCGGCACCACATCTGCAAGGGATTGAAAAGCCACACAGATTAAGCCTAAGTGAACGCCAGCACTAGATTCATTGTTGTCTTCAGATTTCGCAACCAATCATATGTACTTTATGTTTTACCATGTTTTATGCCTTCAAAATCCAGAAGGCATAACCAAACCTAAGGCCAATTGGAGTCCGTTCTTTGTGCAGAGATGTGGTCAGAAACCTCTCTACTGGATTATTAACCATTACAAGTACTAACCATTATTAACCATTATTAACCATTACAGTACTAACCATCACTAACCATTACTCTCGAGTTCGGCTCTGCCTTCTGGTTGCCGGTGCCGCAGATACATCTGCAGAGCGTGCTGGACCTGGCTGGAGATCTTTGGACCGCAGATGGACCGCAAATCAGATTGAGGAAATACCTCATGGCTGAAGAGAAATCAAATACTGCAGGAATGTTTAGCACGAACACTTCCAATCCACTTGGGCTTGTCTGAAAAATTGAGAGAAAAGCTCATCATTCACTGGCTTACTGTTAAAATCACAATCTACTTGAAGAGAAATTCTCCAATTCCAGGTAAAACACCCTAAAACACGTCATATCATTCGTGTTGGTTCGTTCTGTCAGTTCTATCATCCAAGATCTAACCCCATGAAATCCCATGAATGTGGCAAACAGCCATAGACATCCATAGACCTACCATGTGGATTCATTTGGATGGTTGGAATCCCCTTAAAACTGGTGATGAATTGGGATGCCAACGGTGGCATCAATTCCCACATGAAATCCCAACGATGGCTCCCTTGGGATCTCCCCCTTGGGGATCCCCGAGGCACATATCCGCGCCGGCACACCTCAGCACAGTTTGCGAGGCTGCTGTAGCTTCAGTGGGAAAAAAAACATCGGAAGCCCAACCTATGGCTGTTCAAAACCCCGGCATGTTTCCTAAAATGGTGGTAGCCCAAAATCATCCAAATTTAGACCATTTTAGTACTGAAACCCATGGTCTAGGAGATCCCCCATTTTGAGAAACCCCAAATCTGACTGCTTCCCTTCTCCCAGATGGCCAGAGGACTGTTTTCTTCCTGGAATTAAAATCGTGTCACCATCAACTCACCAAACTTTGGCGACAGGCTGTATGCTGTAGACTCTGTCAGGTGGAGGCCTGTCTTCTCACTGTCCTATCGAGTGCAGGATCATGGCCATGATGGCCATGGGCGGCCCCAGGAATTGAGCTTGTATTTCTGCACGTCAATCTCATTCGGGATACAGTGGCCATTTGCGTCAAAATGGCAAAAGTTGCATCCAAAGTTTTTGCGAGAGCACTGTCCCCCATGCTTGCATGGGGGTTTGTTGCAATAGGCGCAAGGAATCTGGCCCTTGTACTTGCACTCTCGGTGATGGTGGCGACATGGTTGCTGACACTCAGCACAAAGCGAAGCTTCACGGTCTCGGGGGCAAACAGTGGCAAGCCGAAGGCGCATGTTCTCACCCTTCTTCATGACCCAACAGCGATGGCCCAACCATGCTTCAACATGGATCGCCGGATCGGCCTCCTCAAAGATCCACATGTTGGCAGGGGGGCCGGCGTAGCTCGACTCTTGGCATTCGGCATGGCTTGGAGCAGCATTGACTGCGGAAGATTGAGGCACCGGCAAGGGCCAGGGCGGGGTTGCCAACTTCTGTGGCCATCCTGCGTCTTTTTCACCCTGGTCATGGACTTGCCCATCTTGGCGATCCACTTTTGGTACCCCTGCTGTTGCCTGCATGGCTTCTTGGCGGACCTCCGGAACGAAGCCAGGGTGATCCTTCTCGTGCTCATCATCAGTGTCGGTCAGATCTGCCCAAGATGGCCTGTTGCGCGATGGTTTCGTCACCATGGAACTCAGATCATCAGTGTCGGTCAGATCTGCCCAAGATGGCCTGTTGAGCGATGGTTTCGTCACCATGGAACTCAGTTTCTGCAAGGTCAGATCTGCCCAAGATGGCCTGTTGCGCGATGGTTTTGTCACCATGGAACTCAGATCATCAGTGTCGGTCAGATCTGCCCAAGATGGCCTGTTGAGCGATGGTTTCGTCACCATGGAACTCAGTTTCTGCAAGGTCAGATCTGCCCAAGATGGCCTGTTGCGCGATGGTTTCGTCGCCATGGAACTCAGTTCCTGCGAGCTCCGCCCCGACCGCTTGAGCCAGTCTGAGGTCAGCCAATCCAAAGCGACAGGCCATGGTTCTGGTGATACAGTAATTACTGTTCTTCATCATGGTGATGCTGATGATGGTAATGATGGTGATGGTTGTTAATTATGCTGGTGCTGATTGCAACATTCACTCGACCATCCCACCGCCCTGGGCTGCCCTGCAGGCATAGGTCACCATGGAGCGATGCAGAGATTCATCACGAAGCGCGTAAGCACGGGCGTGGTGATCACCGAGAACATGTATGCGGATTAGGCTGGTTATGGCTGGTTTATGAATTTATGGGGAAATTTACAGGAAACAATGGGTTTTCCATCAATTATGATAATTATGGGGTTCCGGAGATTTTGCTTAAGGGCTCAAGTTAAGGGCCATGCAAAAGTAAGAAACATTACCAGTACCAGTAGATTCCTCAGATAGTGGATTCACAGTTCAGATCTCTTCAGGTTAAATCCTGTGCAGTGTGTATCAAGTTCCTCATCTGCTAGCTTTTCTTAGTCTCAGACTTTCAAAGTTGAGCCATGTCGAGCCACTTCCGGCAAACTACTCTGGAGGCTTTCAGATCTTCATGGGCTTTGCTGTGTTGCCACTTTGGGCGACTGGAGCCCATGTCCAACGCCAAGACGGACCTCCCATCAGTCCCACAAAATGGCTTCGATTGACTCCTACACCAGCAAACCTGACCTGCACAGTGCGCACCATTTTTTGCGCCAAAGACGATGTCTCTCGTCGTTGGATGCCCTTGTGACTAACTTAAGCATGGCAAGCGCAGGCAGTTTCAGATCGAATCCTTGCTGCACAAGTCAATGGACATACCCAAACGTTAGGGTGCTTGCTGGCGAACTGGCTCATCCCCCAACCATTGAAGTCATCCCCTTTGGCTTCAACCTGTAGCTGCAACATAACACAATCGGGGGGCCCAAATGATCACCCTTGCAGCTACCCTTGAATATTTGAACTGCACTGTCCTTGCACCAGCACATCCTAACCTATATACACCAGTGACATCCTACCCTATATACACCAGTGACAAGTGAAGGGTTTGAGCTACAGCGGCTACAGCGGCTACAGCGGGCAGTTGCGCTGTCGCGCTGTGTTGGAAGATAGCCATTGGCATCCAATCCACGAGCAGTGAAGCGTGCCAAACCTGCACGGTCAGTGGCATTCACCGTATCAGGCAGCGAATCAGTGGAAGTTCATCCCCAGACACAAAAAGAAGCGACCAAAATCATCAGCAAATGACAAGGGAAACCAATCTCCAGCCTCATGCACTGCAAAGCTGCGGCGACTCCTGGGGTCCAAAATGCTCAAACTTCCGAGTTCCACGGAGTCTAAGAACTTTGTCTTCAATGTTCCAGTAAACTAAGTGTCTTGGGATCTCATGAGAGTGTCTCACAAATTCAAACTTTTGGAATTGGAGAAGTTAGCAATTTAATTCCTGAAACTCATAAACTCGGAGTGAAAATTTGAATGTTTGGATTTTCAAAGTGGAAATGGCTCTCTTGTTCCGTACACTTCCTGATGACTTCCACTAATCCATCCTCCAGGAGATATGGCTCGGGCGGAACGTTGGTGGAGAGTAGTTGAAATCCATCCTTCGACACACAAAAGGAGGAGCGACAAACAACTCTGGACGTGCACAACTATATGACACAATTATATATATAACTAATGGTTGTTGATCAAAATTCCTTTATCCGGGAACGGCCATTCTTCGCGAATAAAAATGTTACTTTCGCGAAACTTTCGCGAACTCCATGTTTATCTTTCGCGGAACCTATATGTTAGGCAATCATGATATCCAACTTTCGCGAAAAAAAAATGGTACTTTCGCGAACTCGAAAAAAAAACTTTGCAGGGTTTCCAACATAACATGCACGGCTTTCGCAATAAAAACTCCTTACAAGGACCTTTAGATCGACCACCATATATATCATAGTATATATTATAATATGATGATTCTTGTATTAGAAACTCTGAACAGAAAACGACATAGGATCCATAACATTCCATGACCCTCCAACGCCCCAAGACGCCATGCCTTGGTGATCACACCATGTTGTTCAAACCTCGAGGGCATGCTGGCTATCCACAAGGATAGCTCTGGACGTTGGTGCCATCAGGTTTTGCCATGTGGCCAAATTTCATGTCATTTCTATTGGCCAAATTTCTGGAAAGCAAACAAAAAGGTTCACAGCACCTGAAAAGATGGGCACCTGGGCACCTGTGTGATACACACCCCAAGGACTAGGGCTAGGGTTCTTTACCAAATATATAAATGCGGTGAAAAAAAACTGTTATGACTCTGACCCTGCCAGCTACAAACAAGGCCATGAATCATCAAATCAATCAAATCATTAGGACCCCACCAAATAAATGAGGCTATCAATACAAACAAATGCCA
Organism: Cladocopium goreaui; assembly: GCA_947184155.2. Classification (NCBI taxonomy): domain Eukaryota; class Dinophyceae; order Suessiales; family Symbiodiniaceae; genus Cladocopium; species Cladocopium goreaui. Next base: position 200,034 of record CAMXCT020000238.1, on the reverse strand, counting down.
TAAAGATCCAAAAAGATCCATAAAGATCGTCCAATCACTAGCTTCGCATCTCAAAAAGCCAAGTGGTTGTTATGAGTCAAAGCCCCGGTACCCTGTAGTACTGTAGTTCGCACCAAATAGTTGGTATTTGTAAAGCTGGATGTTGATCCCTTCAAGTTTATGGCTTGCTGGAACATCCCTCATTTATGGATGATGTTCCCATGAATGTCTCTATAGGAATTTCCCAGTAAACCATATTACCATGTTGATTCCCAACGGGTTTGTCTCCCACTGCCATGTTCGGTGAATATTTCCCCATTACATTCCCATTATACATCATTGTACAATATTGTGCCACCATGTTTGTTGCTTAACTCCAAGGAGCTTCACACCTTCTCCGCCCTGATCTGAACCGATAAAGGCCTCGACGCTCAGTGTCCTTAGCCAAGCAGCCCGGCCCGGCGGCTGATGCTGGAGTTTGAAGAAATCCAACAAGGGAAATCCATGAAATCCCCTGTAAAAAAACCATCGACTATCATCAACTTCCCAAAATGATCGAGAATTGCAAGTCACTTGAGCTGTCTGGAAATCTGATCAAGTTGTTGAACACTGAGAAAAACACAGAAATCGACCTCCACGACTCATTCCTGATGTTTTGGCCCGCCAACAAACAGTGGCTGTCTTGAACCTGTCACTGCCCCACTTCAAATTTTCCAGGTCTTCTCTGCAAATACATGCAAATACTTTCATCAAGGACCCTTCTGTAGTCTAAGTGACGCTTGCACCAGGTGGAACAACAAAATCTTACAGTCTCCGTGGATCTCTGATCATTAGTATTAAATATATTAGCCGCAAAGCCTATGTAAGGATGGGTAAAGTGCAACATGTCAACATTTCTGAACCATCAAGAGATTCCAAGGAGCACCTGAGTCTGCGGTCAAGTGGCATACCTTCTTTCACGATGCCATCATACCCTGGCAGACTCTGGCAGACTCTGGTGTTTTGAAATGGGAGGCACTCGATGTTGATCACAGCACAACGTTAGTGCCATGTTCGATGGTGACAAAGAAGCAAATCTGTGTGCATGCCCAGATGTTTATGATAGAGTCTGACAGTCTGGAAATAAGCTATTTTTCATTCGGTCTACAGGAAGGTGTAGGACAAGATCTATATTTATCACACTTTTCGAGCAACCATCTCTACCTCCCACCATTCTTGAGACACTAACGGCAGCATTTTTGCCGCCGAGAAGCCGTAGGATGCCCAGTCCGAGGGATGGAAAATCCAGGGATACTCTCCTCAGCAGGATCTGATGACACAAAATTGCCCAACAAATGCCGTGGATTTGCAGTGGAGGAATGGGAAGATCACATCATAAGCACAGCATAGTCTGGCGAACTGAAAAATGATAGGACAACGCAAACCTGTTTAAAGATCATGGCACCAGTCCTACCTTGTACTGTAGCGTTCTGATTCTTTTTGGGGGGATTGCTAGCTACATCTGGTTACATCCAGAGTTTCCAAGCAAGGTTCCACTCATCCCCGTCCCATGGGTTTGCACGTGGTATTTGTGCGCCTGAAACTCTTCAGGGATGGGCCAGGCCTTGGTCGGCGATGGCAAGATGAAACGAAAGTGTATTGAAAGAAAACACACCAAATAGGATGCATTTAAAACAGGTGAATGCGTATGATTCTTTGATATTCTTTGTATTTTGAATGAATATGTTTGGAAAAGCGATGAAATAATAACCAAAACATATGGGTCACTTCACTGCATAATGCATTAAGTTAATTCGTGAACAGCCCAGGACTCTGGCAATGTGATGCTGCCCAAGTGACGTTAAAGGTGACGTGTTCAAAGGAGGCACCAGGAATTAGAAGCTCCATGTTGTGCTTAACCATCTCCTCTGACAGTCGGAATACCAGCATCAATGGGTTCCTACACTGTTTACATTACTTATTATCACTATCGCTATTATCATCACTATCATCATCTATATTATTATCATCAATTATCATCAATTATCATTAATTATCATTAATTATCATTAATTATCATTAATTATCATTAATTATCGTTAATTATCATTAATTATCATTAATTATCATTAATTATCATTAATTATCATTAATTATCATTAATGATCATTAATTATCATTAATTATCATTAATTATCATTAATTATCATTAATTATCATTAATTATCATTAATTATCATTAATTATCATTAATCATCATTAATTATCATTAATCATCATTAATTATCATTAATTATCATTAATTATCATTAATTATCATTATCACTATATTAGCCCTATATTATCACTAGATTATCATCATCATTCTTAGATAATATAACAGTGATGATGATAATTATATTAATGTCAATCCTATCTCCGATCTCCAGCACGCATGGACCATCTCCCCGCTCCATGGCCAATTTGTAGTGTTTCTTCTGCTTCTCCGTGGCTTGAAACCCTGGCAGGCCATAACCTGCGGTGAACGTGCGCGAAAAGTCCACGTAGTAACCTGAGGGCGATGGCGATGGACATGGGGAGAAACAGAAACGGACGGGAAACGCCGGCATTTTGTGAGATTCCCTGATCAATACACCATTGAATTGATTTTGAAAGGGTTTGGGGTCGCAATTGTTTAGGACACATATGCGGTCGGGTAGTGAATGGATAAACAAACGTTACTTGAACAAACAACTCGTGGAAGTATTATCACTGTTGTCTGGCAAACACCGGCCATGTATTGGAAAAACATGTTTAGGATACATGCTGCGAGGAATGGATGTGTACTACATCCTTTGAAACAGTCCAAACATGTCAAAAATGACTTGTAAATTGCCTCAGAAAACTCTGAAACCGTGGTAGCCTGCAAAGCACAAAGCTTTGGGGTGAATGTGGAGACACATTCACTGTCACACTTGCAAGAAATCCGAGACCGTGGGAAATGGTTTTACATGATTAATGATGATTGAAAACAACAACACATGAACTTGTATCAAAATCACTGCCCCACCATCCCCAACCCTCGAACATCCAATCCCCGACCAATCTCCACCATCCTCACCAGGCCCGTGACCAAATGGTCCCACAACGTCTGTATCCAACTGGACAGTCTCCCCTATGTTGATGCGACGGGTGCCGCTCTCCTGCTCATGCCACAAGCAGTCAAAACACTGGTGGGACATCATTCATTGCCCCAATGGCCCGCATTGCAAATATTGTGAAAAAGTAATAATTTGGTTGAAAATCAAACATGGCAGTCAGTCTATCAACAAAATCATCAAAATCATGATATTGAAACAAATGGTGGCGGTCCAAGACTGGAACGAAATGGGTTCATTGCGTGTCCGCAAAAACAAACGTCCATATCCGTTTCACACGATTTATTATATTGATGTTCACATGTTTGGCCCTGTTTGCCCTCAATTCCCAATGAATCAACACTCGCCACTCGCCCAAAAAAATGGTTGCGGAATGCTGTCGATTTTTAATTTTGGTGTCCAATAAACCGTGACACCCTCACATCCCTTAATGCCACCAGCGTGTTTATGGTGGTGCCTGCATCCAGGGATTGGTCTTCGGGCCAGAATTCATCAGCCGTGTTTCCGCATACTCCCCATCGCAGGCAATGACCTTGAGAGTCACAGAAAAAAACAGGTTGGCGGTCAACCGTTGGCAAGACAAAGCACTAACATTGCATTGCCATGCGTGAAACGAATACAAAATATATCAAAATATATCAAAATATTATGCAGCCAAGTCTCTGTTGAATGCAATATACTCCATACCTGGCACTTCATCACCATGTCCGGACATAATTTTTTGTATTTTTTTCAAACTGTTCCCTCACACAGCCCCTGCTTACTTGGAAAAACAAGGGTGCCGGCTGTCTCGCCGCCCACACAAGGGTCAACGAGTGATTTCTCTTTGTTTTTTTGAAATTTGCTTCTCGCTGTGGTTTCGGAGTGATTCACTGTCTGTTTCACCTGAACCAGGGCTTCAAATTCACTGCGTTTTCCAAGGTTTTTTGTTCCTCTTTTCAAATGTACTGTTTTTTTCCATGTAAACTAAGGTTTTTTTTTAAGGTCCGAAAAAAAGTTTATTTTTTTGATTTTATGCAGTAGATATACATATATATATATATTTTAATGTATATCTATCTCTCTATCTATCTATCTATCTATCTATCTATCTGTCTATCTCCCTACATTACAACGAACGTTAACATGCCCCACCCCACCCCAACCCTTCAGTTACGTAGCATTGCAACATGTGTGCACATTACAACGAAAGTTAACATGCCCCACCCCACCCCAGTTACGTAGCATTGCAACATGTGTGCACATTACAACGAACGTTAACATGCTCCACCCCACCCCAACCCTTCAGTTACGTAGCATTGCAACATGTGTGCACATTACAACGAACGTTAACATGCCCCACCCCACCCCAACCCTTCAGTTACGTAGCATTGCAACATGTGTGCACATTACAACGAACACTAACATGCCCCACCCCAAAAATAACAACCCTCGTGGGGGCGGCGAGTCAGCCGCCTACCAAAAACAAGCAAACCCCAACAGAAAGCAACCCACATGATTCGGTTCTGCTGCCCGCAAGCCTCATTTTCTGTCACATTGGCCTCTGGCTGCGACAAAGCATCGCGTAACCGATGCACCCCCCTGGCGGGCAAACGTGGGGGAAAACAGTTGGCAAATTGTTGTTTGAAATTTGAGACTCTTATGTTTTTGGACAAAATCAAAACAAATGGCAAACCTTTAGCTTTGTTCAAGCATTTTTGCATATTTTTGCAATATTTGCGGACCCTCGTCAGACGGAAGGAACTTGTTGGCGCACAAATAACCCTCATTACGATCAGGCGAGGGTCCCTTGCGTTTCCTTTAGATCGTTTTGCCCCACCTATGCCAACATAGTTACTGTAGATCCTGGCTCAGCTCTGTGCGCGTCATGGGTTTCCTTTGTTTCTGAATTTAAATTATCAACCTATCTTCTGTTCCCACCAACTTGTGCCGTCAGGAAGCGCCGCCTGTCCGCTTCCCCTTTTGCGCTGCCGCTGCTGGCGCGATTGTGTCGCGCAGCTTGCGCGATACGCAGCTTGCGTCTGCTGCGAGTAGGCAGCGTGGCAAGGCAGGCAATGAGCCCGGAACAGTTGTCCACGCTGGCCCACGCTAGCCCCGTCAACGTGCGTGAACCCCTGATTTCAGCTGCCGTGCTGGCGCCGTTGCGCGATCAGCTTCTTATGCGGCCTGGCTCTCTGGGCCCGCTTGCAGCAGCAGGAGCTTTGCCTCGGCCTCGGATGAGCCCGGCAGCGCCCAGGGAGTCCGCCACCACCGCGGTGACGCACTCCATGTTTGGGCGCTGCCGAGCTCATCCGAGGCCGAGGCAAAGCTCCTGCTGCTGCAAGCGGGCCCAGAGAGCCAGGCCGCAACCTGATCGCGTAACGGCGCCAGCACGGCAGCGTGCAAACGAACCCCCTTCACGTCTTCTCGTCTGCGCGACTACGCGCATGCCCCCCCAGAAGCCAAGAACACGCTGAGCATCTCGTCTTCCACCATCTTGAGCGCACAGTCATCCATGCTGCCGTCCCAACACTTTACTGGGATAGTCTTTGCACGGGCAGTTGCACCAGTAGCTTCAAGAGAAACAGAGGGGCAGCTGGAAATGTACAAGATCGACGATAGATGAAACTTGCCAAAGCTGCATGCCTCACACTCTAAAAGGACTTGGTCCAAGTTCTTGAAGCCGACCAGAGTGTCTAAAGTTTGACCGGGAAGCACAGGAGCAGCCTCACGAGAGCTGCCAGCATACAAGAGCCACACTTCCATACTCCCCGTCAACCTCGCTCCATCTGCAACCCACGGCTTGATGCCAGTAGCTGCCTCCAAAAGGCCCTGGGCGGCCTTCACGGCCAATGGCCTGGACAGGGAGGTGCAGAAGGCCAGTTGGCACACAGATTGCTCTTGCTTTGTCAAAATCTCGTGGATCAACTCCACTGCACGGGGCCGAAAGCGCAGCGAATCAGGATGGACCGTTGTCTCCTCAAGGTCCAGCAAAATCAAACACCTGCTATCAGCAGAGACCTGATCTGCCTCCATCAGCTCCATGTCTGAAGTGGAGCTTTCACTTGGCTCATACATTGTAGGTAAATTCGTTGTTCGCAAGCTAGCCGTGTCAACTGCAGGAACCGCCATGTTGACCTGATAATCCAGTCGGTGGCCCAAATGGTCTGTTGCTGTCACAGAACCACAGCCTGGACATGGACACTCTTCACGGCCCCAGCAGAAGACACACACGTCCATACCTAGCTCACAAGTCTGACACTCCAACCAGTATATGGACCATCGGTCGTCCAGAGCCCCACAATAGAAACATGCTGCCATTGCAACAGTCCCCCGTGGAACAACAGAAAGGCGGGAAAAATGACAGTGAAAGCACTGACGCAGTGTATCTTCTTGTCTATGCCATGTTGATCTTTGTTGTTCCACGCCTGTCAGAAATTGCTGAGAAATGTTGAGAGACACCTTATGGTATATCAATCAAGATGTACACTTGGACATAATGCTGCAAATCTAACCAACCATGTCCAATGCAATTTCAAACCGAATTGGAGCAACTGTGCATTCGTCTCCATTGTTGCTTCTTCTATCCTTTCTGTGGTACTTCAGCCTGGAACTTTGAACCATAGAGGCTCCTGAATGGAAAAGAGTGGTTCTGACCTGACTGACTTGATGCTCTGGACTCTGGACATCCTCTTGAATGACTGGGGTGCTGCAAGGACTGGAGAAATCCTTACTTGGCATCATCTTTCCATGGCAAAGATGGCAACGAGATCAACAAATGATAAGAATCTGGTTTTCATCCCTCTGAATCTCAGACTTGCCGAAGGTGTTACAGACTGTTACAGAGCTTTTTTTGACCTCTGGCTAAAATCCGTCGCAAGGCAGCGACCGTCCAACAATGATTTTGCATCGTTTTATCTCGTTCAGTGAACTTGTAGATGAATCAATGGGCCAAAAAAAACAGGGTTGTTCAATACACGAATCGGCCAAAGCCCCTCCAAACCCTGTGGGTCCATGGGGAATCCACAGGCTTCCTGAAGTTTAAAATACACCCGTGATCACCCGTGCAATCCCAAGCCATTCTGCCCTCGCGTCATGTGCGACAATCAGCTGAGGCGCTCTTCCACCACTTTGATGCCGTGGCGAATGGCCACGATCTCCTCCTCCGTCTTCAAACTTCGCGCCTTGCGCACGGCCGTGGCAAGACTGTTTTGTGAGATTGAGTCCCTGATGTCCTGTTAGGAAAGTCATTGGGTGATTTGAAAAGAACATACTAAGGCTGTGAAATGGAACACCTTTCTGATCTTTCTGCCACTTGTGACAGAGTCAAGAATCTTTCTCTCGAATCAGATGTTCTACTTGTTCTACTTGTTTTCGACTTACTTATTGATGATAATGATGATAACGTATGTTCAGGTCATGCGAGACAATGTCTCTCCCACTGCCAATTCCAGGCGCATATTCGATGGGGATCTGCGCGTCAATGAGGTCAAATCCTTCCGACCGTGGGGATGTGAAACATTGATTGGGGCTCATGGCCAAATTGCACTAATTCTTATCATAAATGGATATAAAATGATATAAATGGCTAAAGAATCACAACATGTGGTCAATACTAGATTGATCTAGATTGTCTGGTCCATCTCGTCAATATTGATTTTTGCAGGAAACATACCCATACAGACTAGATTTACCATTTTTATGGAGGGTGAAGGAGTCAGATAGTTGTAAGGTTTGTGTTGGCTTTTTGCTGCTTGACATCTTGATGGGTAGCAAACCACTGGTGAAATTTGCAAAATGTTGGAATGAAAAAAGGAAAGGAAGGTCCCCAGCCTCTGTCTCGCAGTCCACGGGTTGCCCTGGCGGCTTGTGGCTGCAAGGCCAAGCAAAGAGACTGTGACATTTTGGAGGCCTTCCTGCAACTTCAAATGGAGGAAACTGATGGTTATAACAGTGATACCTGATGATCAGACATGCTAAGATTCAGTCCGGCAATCACACTCAATACGGCGGGAATAATGCGGGAATTAAGGTAATCATACTAGCAATCAATCAGCGTCATCATCGTCGCTATCATCTGCATCAACATCAAAATCCACCAACAAACTTCAACAAACTTCAACAAACTTCAACAAAATCAACATCAGCAAAACTCCCCCCGGTTTTAAAGCCGTGCCTTTCTTGAAACCGTTCCACAGCGATGCGCTTGCCGAAGGGACTCGTCTCTGCCAGCGGACCTTGTTTACAAGGGCTTGGAGACCATCGAATAAATGGTGCAGTATGGTGCAGTTGCAAATCCAAACAGGTCTGTGGCCATCCACTAGGCGTCAGCACTAAGAATCTCATCCATTTGATTCACCCAGTCATCGATCTTCTCATTTTCACGTGGACCAGCCGAAGCCATGGTAGCACCTCATGACGACCCGAATGGAAAGTGCATGAAATGTCCAAAGACTAAAGGAGTGCCTACTTGAACCAAACAGCTATCATGAACTGGGCTGGTGTTCTCTGTTTGGTGGCTTCCAGTGATTGGAGGTGGAAACTGTTGTTTTCATCTGTCTTTAACATCGACAGATCAAAGCCCGAAATGCGGCTAAACTCACTAGGAAAGCATCCTCTCCACTTCATCCTCCTACCCTTCCTTCCCGCCCGCCTATGGCTGGATGAAACTCCAGCGATCCATTGAAGGCTTCCAACAAGGTGTCGGAACCAAAGGATCCCGCGAAGAGGAGACACTTTGCACCTCAGGGATAGATCACAATGGCTCTGGGGGTGTGGAAAGCATTGTCCTGTCATACCTCAAATTGTTCCAAGATGGTGCCATCTGGTTTCTTTCAATCCTACCTCAATCTTCGTCCATGCTCAGTTTTGGCCGAGAAAAAAAAACGACATGTCTCATGAACCGAGGCACTTTCGTTGGTGGGCACCACCAGGTACTGCAAGGGATTACGGACATAGAACAGAACGGAATTGCCTTGGTCCCAGCCCATTGAAAGACCCAAAAAGGGCTCAACGGCTCAACGAGTGAAGTCATCGTTGCCCATGTCCATGCAGTCAGGCTGCGAAAGTCTACAGCATACCTGCACGCAACAGCACCAACCCATCCAAATCCTACCTCTTTGCCTACTGATAACATCTGATAACCTCCCACGAGAGAACAGAGTATGGCATCGCCGAGTATCGTAACTTTTCTAAATGTTCAAACAGTGCTAGACACTGAAAATAGACATGTGTTGCAAAAGCCATTGAACGCAGAACGCGCATAGAAAAAGAAACCAAGCGCCCTGTTTGTTTGACTGCAGAAGCCTCAATTGATTGACAATTATCCTTGCGACTGCAAAAGGTTACTTGTCACCACAACATCAAGAACACAAGTCTTAAAAAAAATAAAAATATTAAAACACGCTGAGCTGTGGATCTTGTCATAGGAAGGCTGGCAACCTGAAACTGCCGCCGCGGCCTTATATTGATTGGATCAAAAATCACTGCCGCCGTGACATTGTGGCGGCGCAGTTCTTCCCTCAAGCGCTTCAAACGGCCTCGGCAGAGTAATTTTGCAGGGCAGCGAATCCTTTGTGGATGTCATAAACACACAAGGAGGACAGATGGTCAACCCACCATTACTAAAGCTTATTTGATGGAATCGGCACAATCAACCTGCTTTTGTGTTTCTTTTGCTTTAGACAGTCACCAAAAATCTCAATTGAGCTCCCAAACACGTCTGAAATCGTCAGGAGCGAAAGCAATTTCTGTCTAAATGTAAGACCCCCAGATCACATGATCCTCAGTTTCCCCACTCAAATGGTGATCATTTGAAGCATCCTCTGTCCATCTCTGAGCCCGTGCCTTGACGGAGCCTAGTCATGAAGTCGACGTCATCACGAAGTCGATCTCCTTCTTCGATCAGTTCCTTTGGCGGAAAACAAGGTGCGTCTGGGCGGTTCCAATCTTGGACTTTTGCAGTCGGAGCAGCAAAAAAGGAATGGGATCCGAGGTGTTTTGAAGCACCCGACGAGTCCAAAATCAGGCCACTCTCACTTGGAATAATGCTCCATGATCACACGGTGGTTTAAACTTAGTGCAGGAAGCAACCACCAATCCCACCACGGATACCCTGCCAGTGGACACGGTTGCTGTAGCGCTGTGGCACGTCCACCATTCCGGAACAGGATGCATCAGCAAGCCTGTGAAGCCAATCACAGGGCAGGCTGGGTGGAAGGGGCTGCAGGTGAGGGTTTGTCCAGAGGGGATTTTCCGATTTACCCACAAGTTATTGCACCTGCGGCCAAGATTGTAGGTATTTGTAGTCAGTGCAAGGGAGTTCCAAACCGCACTTGAACATTCATGAACATTCATCCCGACTTCATCCCCTTGCCTTGCCCATGAGCTCAAAATCAGCAACCACAGAACTGCCATCATATGCCCAAGTGACACAGCGATGACAGAAACGTCGTGGCTTGAACCGCTCTGAGGGCGTCGTGCGCTGGAACATGGTGGAACATTGACACAGGCAGATCTGGCCCGGCACATCATGGCCCATCCCCAGCTCACATCAGTGGAATGGTTCCTGTAACTTTAGCAAACCTGACCTGCACGGTGCACACCATTTTTTGCGCCAAAGACGATGTCTCTCGTCGTTGGATGCCCTTGTGGCTAACTTAAACATGGCAAGCTGCAGGCAGTTTCAGATCCAATCCTTACTGCACAAGTCAATGGACATACCCAAACGTTAGGGTGCTTCCTGGCAATTTTTAATGGGTAAATCAACTGTAAATGGCCATTTTCAATAGCTATGTTTGTTTACCAGAGGGTAAATGAACCATCCAATTTTGGGTCATGAATAGGATATGACAAGTCACGAATAGCCTGGAAATTCTGCAGCGTTTTCAGTCCCAAAACTAGCTATAGCCGCTCCTATCATCTTGGCTCCCAGTACAAGATTTCTTCACATGACAAACTAAAGTAATTCAGCAAGGGATGTTCATCCCCTGAGGCGGCTTCATATCTCACATCGAAAAAATTGCTAGCCATTCACATCTGACAATGGCTGGTTCACTATGGTTCACTGGTGTTTTCTTTACCCTATTGATATCTTTTGATGTTCAACTTTGTTACACTGTGATCTGCAAGCAGTGTGGGATTGAACAATTGGGTGAGATATTCCAGCATTACCATTCTTCTGGGGAAGATGCTGATCAGATTTGGGAGCACCACATCTTTAGATGAAGTTGATGGTTTCAAGTTGAGTTTGTATCGAAATGATGTTTAAATATGTTGTACCTGCATTATTCTATTCAATTTATATGTACCCTCTGGTTATTTAACATAGCCATGGAAAATTGCCCATTTATAGTTGATTTACCTATCAAACATGGTGAATTTCCATGGCTATGTTAAATAACCAGATGGTAACTGGAAATATGATAATCCAAGTTTTTCATCAAAAAAAACCTGATAGAAAATTGTCTCGTGGCACCCCGCCGAGTGGCTGAAATATGCAGTGAGCGTTCACACCAAGGGGATACTCAGCTTCGACGGTGTCTCCCTGGACGCGGCGCTCATGTGGACATAAGTAGAAACCACGAGTTGATTACGCCCTTCAGTAGGTCTTTCAAGACTGATTCCATGCTCAATCTCTGGCAGTTCATTTAAATATTCATTAAAAACATATCATTTTTTGCTAGTTAAAACGATTAGTTTCCATATTTAGCAAGACTAACTAAAGGATTACACTCTGGTTATTTAACATTAGCGAACTGGAAAATCCCAACCATCAATGGAGGTTTAGTTCGCTGGGATCATCATCTATCCAAGGCTGGGGATGGTCATTCTGGTCACTGGCAACGCCACGAGTCGTCCCAAAGATCCCAAAGCGGAAAGTGTGAAGAATGGACATCTATTCATAGATGTGGACTTCGTGAAAACCATGTTAAATCTATGATCATCTATGATGATCTATGAATTATAACCAACCAGTAAACGTTTACATAGATGCGGAGAATCCATGAACATCCATTATTGGTAGATTCTTTTCATAGGGAAACCATGGCTTGTTCCACATCTATGTAAACGTTTACCATGAAATGGACATGAAATGGAATCCGCGAAAACCCCGATTTTTTTTAGGACAAATTCAACTATCATATTGTTAAGATCAACTAATATATCCCCATCTGATTTATGGTTTAATCAGCTTTAATCAACCTAACTTGCGCCTACCCTCCTTTGTAAACTAAGATAACTCTTGAACATCATATTATTTTTTTAGGTAATTGTCATATGTGTCAACTAATTAATGCACCATAGACTCTATGTTAGTTTACTAGAGGCTCAAACCATTTGACAGCGAAACTATAAAACTAACATGGACCCCGCAGGCTGCCCGTTGACGCAGGCCTCTGGTGGAGTTTCCAAGTTTGGACTCGGTCCAATCCTAAGACCCCGGGCCGAAATCGCGCAGAAACGGTGCCGAAAAAAGTCCAGAAAAGCTCTGGTGTATGATTCTTAATGGGGACCTATGGTTTATAACTCTGGAGTTGTAAACCAAGAAAGTGGGATTTCACCAGCAAAAAAATTGGGCTTATACAATGGGACTGCAATGGGAACATGCATGGAATAATGACTATATAGAGTAAACCCCATAGTTCTAACTTCAATAACTATAGTTTATGATACTTATAACTTATAACTATACTGTTCATGCGGTGAATCCCCACCAACAAACATACCTGGGGGGAAAAAATGCAGTGTCACAGATTCGATCATGATGTTCAACAATGGTTAATGACGGTTCATAATGGTGATTAATACTTACTATGAATAATGATGATTAGGATCATGATGATGTCTGTTATATAAAATATCATGTGGGATCCACCTAATGCCATAAAACATCCCACAATCAATCACCAATGTTATGGCTTGGATTTCAACCATCCCCAAAATTGGTAGTTAATGAGGTTGATTACTGGCTTTACCACATTATTCTTTTCCGATTCCTGACTAAAGTACCATAATTCATTAACTTGAAACTAGCTGAACCTAAATCCTCACCATCCTTCCGATGATCCGATCTGGACAATTGATACTTGGGTACGTACATAAAAAGTGATAGCTATGGTTGGATCATGAAACAACCAATTAATAGACGATTTAGAATGATTTAGATGTAATTTAGATGGATCTACCTAATATAGATGTAGGATGATATAGCTACTTCAAACAAGAGAACCATCACCAACCCCTGAAATACGCCTCTCCCACTTTTTAATTGGCGGACTTCCCATCGAAATTTGTTTTTTTTTGAGGGGTCGGAAAATTGACCCCCCATGGCAGGGCTTTGAGGTCGCAACTGCCAAATCTCCACTTTGGATGCTTGCCACCCAGCACCTGCGTCCTCGGCCAGGACATCACCCAGGACTTCGCTTTTGCTTGCGAAAATCTACAGAAAACATCAGAATTTACCATGGATTTACCAACCACAACTGTAGAGGTAAAGTGAAAAATATGTCATTAAAATCAATGGAAACAACAGTGAGAACTCACTGGCGTTTTAAAAGCGTGGACCGCTGCATCCCCACAGAAGACTAAACTCATCTGTGCTCTCCTGATCGATCAATCAATTTTGACCCATACCCTTTGGCAATCTAATCTGGCAATGGACAAAATTACTTTACTTCGTGTGATCCCCACCATGACATTTACGAACTGGCTCATCCCCAACCCTTGAAGTCATCCCCTTTGGCTTCAACCTGTAGTTGCAACATACTGTACCACCATTGCGGGGCCCAAATGACCACCCTTGCAGCCACCCTTGAATATTTGAACTGCTCTGCTCCTTGCACCAGCACATCCTAACCTACACCAGTGACAAGTGGAGGGTTTGAGCTACAGCGGCTACAGCGGCTACAGCGGCTACAGCGGCTACAGCGGCTACAGCGGGCAGTTGCGCTGTGGCGCTGTGTTGGAAGATAGCCATTGGCATCCAATCCACGAGCAGTGAAGCGTGCCAAACCTGCACGGTCAGTGGCCACTGTTTCACTAGAGCAGTTCTTTCTGGGACACCTGAAGTATACTGCCTGCTGAACAGGTGACCAGAAAATGAATCATCTACCGTATCAGGCAGCGAATCATTGGAAGTTCATCCCCAGGCACAAAAAGAAGCGACCAAAATCATCAGCAAATGACAAGTGAAACCAATCTCCAGCCTCATGCACTGCAAAGCTGCGGCGACTCCTGTAAAAAGGTCAACATGGGGTCCAAAATGCTCAAACTTCTGTGTTCCACGGAGTCTAAGAATTTTGTCTTCAATGTTCCAGTAAACTAAGTGTCTTGGGATCTCATGAGTGTCTCACAAATTCAAACTTTGGAGTTGGAGAAGTTAGCAATTTACTGAATTCCTGAAACTCATAAACTCGGAGTGAAAGTTTGAATGTTTGGATTTTCAAAGTCCTGGAAATGGCTCTCTTGTTCCGTACACTTTCTGGTGAATTCTTCCACCAATCCATCCTCCAGCAGATATGGCTCGGGCGGAACGTTGGTGGATAGTAGTTGAAATCCATCCTTCGACACACAAAAGCAGCAACGACAAACAACTCTGGATGTGCACGACTATATGACACATATATATATATACATATATTATAGTATATTACATATATATATAATACATATATTATATTTATATATGATGATTCTTGTATTAGAAACTCTGAACAGAAAACGAAATAGGATCCATAACATTCCATGACCCTCCAAAGTCTCAGGCACTTGTTCAGAAAAACATCATCAAGGTGAAAATCAAGAACGCCCCAAGACGCCATGCCTTGGTGATCACACCATGTTGTTCAAACCTCGAGGGCCAGGATGCTGGCTATCCACCTACAAGGATAGCTCTGGACATTGGTGCCAACATCAGGTTTTGCCACTCATGTGGTTATTTCATGTCATTTCTATTGGCCAAATTTCTGGAAAGCAAACAAATGTTCACAGCACCTGAAAAGATGGGCACCTGGGCACCTGTGTGATAAACACCAAGGACTAGGGTTCTTTACCAAATATATAAATGCTGTGAAACAAAAACTGTTGTGACCCTGACCCTGCCAGCTACAAACAAGGCCATGAATCATCAAATCAATCAAATCATTAGAATCCCACCAAATAAATGAGGGTATCAATACAAACAAACGCCATAAAGTAGTAATAACTATTCCAATCACTAGCTTCGCATCTACCTCAAAAAGCCAAGTGGTTGTTGTGAGTCAAAGCTCCGGTACCCTGTAGTACTGTAGTTCGCACCAAATAGTTGGTATTTGTAAAGCTGGATGTTGATCCCTTCAAGTTTATGGAAACTCATAGGTTTTTGAATGCATCCCCTTATGCCTCCATCCAGTAATCACACATGGTTTGCTGGAAAATCCCTCGTTTATGGATGATGTTCCCATTAATGTCTCTAATTATAGGAAATTCCCATTACTTGCCGGGACCGGCAGTTAGAATATGAAAGTTGGGGATTTATCGAAGTGAATTTTCGCCGGCAACAAGATTGCCGCGGAAGAAATTTGCAGATAGAATATGCCAAATGTGGGGTGCAGATAGAATATGACAGTACATAGTAAGTATGTATGGCGAATTATATGATTATATATTCTTTGAGTTTTCGAAGGAAATGACATAATAATTAGCTGTTGAAACAGATGCGTATCTGGTGGCTTTGCTATGGAAACAATGCTTTTCGAACACAAATTTTGTCGTCATTTTTTTCCCGTAAAGTTGTTGGTTGGAACGGTACAGACTGTTTGCTCTCTTCCTGGGTGCTTGTGGCGAAGAATGCGCAGCACCAGCAGCACCACGCAGAATACCAGCAACCAATTTGCGTAACGCAATGTGGTTTTCACAATGTTTCCTTCTTGTATGGATTCTGTTCTGGCTGCTGAAACAGATACTGAAATCTATCAACTTGTCGCCAACAAGTATAGTAGATTATAGTGGCCAAAGTTTCCATGGTACGAACTTGCTTGTCTTCTTGTGAATTCTGGTTGTGAAGATGCGCAGTTAGAATATGGTTTCGATGGTTTTATCATCGCTCACTTCCCTCGAGATAGCGATGGAGAGATAGAGAGAGAGAGAAAGAGTGAGAGAGAGAGAGAGTGAGAGAGATACAGATAGAGAGAAAGATTTCCGAGAGGTTGAAAGGTACGGTACAAGGCGTTCTTTTTTCTGAATCTTGGTTGTTAAACAGTGCAGCTAAAATATGGTTGGATATGATTGGATGGTTTCTTTCAGCATTCGCTTCACCACCAATGAGCAACACCAGCAGCACCACGCAACCACACAGAATACCAGCAAACAACTTGCCCAATGCAGTTTTGACCATGTTTGTTCTTGCATGGATCCTGTCCTGTTTTCCAGCATGCTGACAGAAACACGTACAGTAGATGATGTTGGCCAAGGTTTTCCCGAGGTTGGTTGGTACGGTAAAACTTGTTTGAACTGTTTGTGAATTCTGTTAGTGAAAAGTGCAGTTAGAATATTGATGTGTTTGGATGGTTTCTTCACTCACTTCACCACTCACTTCACCACCAACACCACCAACACCACGCAACCACACAGAATACCAACAACAACTTGTGCAATGAATTTTCCCCATGTTTGTTCTTGCATGGGTTCTGTTCTGGTTTACAACATGCTGTAAGAAACAGGTACAGTGGATTATGTTGGCCAAGGCTTTTTCCCGAGGTTGGTTGGTACGGCAAAACTTGTTTGAACTCTTTGTTAAATCTGTTGGTGGAAAGTGCAGTTAGAATATAAATATGTTTGGATGGTTTCTTCACTCACTTCACCACCAACACCAGCAGCACCACGCAACCACACAGAATACCGGCAAACAACTTGCACAATGCAATTTTCACCATGTTTGTTCTTGCATGTATCCTGTCCTGTTTTCAAACATGCTGAAAGAAACACGTACAGTGGATTATGTTGGCTAAGGCTTTTCCGAGGTTAGTTGGTAGGGTAGAGCTTGCTTGAACTCTTTGTGAATTCTGTTAGTGAAAAGTGCAGTTAGAATATTGATGTGTTTGGATGGTTTCTTCACTCACTTCACCACCAACACCACCAGCAGCATCACGCAACCACACAGAATACCAACAACAACTTGTGCAATGAAATTTTCCCCATGTTTGTTCTTGCATGGGTTCTGTCCTGGTTTGCAACATGCTGAAAGAAACAGGTGCAGTGGATTACGGTATGTTGGCCAGGTTTTTTTCCCGAGGTTGGTTGGGACGCTAAAACTTGTTTGAACTCTTTGTTAAATCTGGTGGTGGAAAGAGCAGTTAGAATATAAATATGTTTGGATGGTTTCTTCACTCACTTCACCACCAACACCACCAACACCACACAACCACACAGAATACCAACCAAACTTGTGCAATGAAATTTTCCCCATGTTTGTTCTTGCATGGATCCTGTCCTGTTTTCCAGCATGCTGACAGAAACACGTACAGTAGATGATGTTGGCCAAGTCTTTCCCGAGGTTGGATGGTACGGTAAAACTTGTTTGAACTCTTTGTTAAATCTGGTGGTGGAAAGCGCAGTTAGAATATAGATATGTTTGGATGGTTTCTTCACTCACTTCACCACCAACACCAGCAGCACCACGTAACCACACAGAATACCAGCAAACAACTTGCACAAAGCAATTTTCACCATGTTTGTTCTTGCATGGATCCTGTCCTGTTTTCTAACATGCTGAAAGAAACACGTACAGTGGGTTATGTTGGCGAAGGCTTTCCCGAGGTTGGTTGGTAGGGTGAAATTTGTTTGAACTCTTTGTTAAATCTGTTGGTGGAAAGTGCAGTTAGAATATAAATATGTTTGGATGGTTTCTTCACTCACTTCACCACCAACACCACCAGCAGCATCACGCAACCACACAGAATACCAACAACAACTTGTGCAATGAAATTTTCCCCATGTTTGTTCTTGCATGGGTTCTGTCCTGGTTTGCAACATGCTGAAAGAAACAGGTGCAGTGGATTACGGTATGTTGGCCAAGGTTTTTTTCCCGAGGTTGGTTGGGACGCTAAAACTTGTTTGAACTCTTTGTTAAATCTGGTGGTGGAAAGAGCAGTTAGAATATAAATATGTTTGGATGGTTTCTTCACTCACTTCACCACCAACACCACCAACACCACACAACCACACAGAATACCAACCAAACTTGTGCAATGAAATTTTCCCCATGTTTGTTCTTGCACGGATCCTGTCCTGTTTTCCAGCATGCTGACAGAAACACGTACAGTAGATGATGTTGGCCAAGTCTTTCCCGAGGTTGGATGGTACGGTAAAACTTGTTTGAACTCTTTGTTAAATCTGGTGGTGGAAAGCGCAGTTAGAATATAGATATGTTTGGATGGTTTCTTCACTCACTTCACCACCAACACCAGCAGCGCCACGTAACCACACAGAATACCAGCAAACAACTTGCACAAAGCAATTTTCACCATGTTTGTTCTTGCATGGATCCTGTCCTGTTTTCTAACATGCTGAAAGAAACACGTACAGTGGGTTATGTTGGCGAAGGCTTTCCCGAGGTTGGTTGGTAGGGTGAAACTTGTTTGAAATCTTTGTTAAATCTGTTGGTGGAAAGTGCAGTTAGAATATAAATATGTTTGGATGTTTTTTTCACTCACTTCACCACCAACACCAGCAGCACCAACCACACAGAATACCAACAAACAACTTGCGCAATGCAATTTTCACAATGTTTTTCTTGCATGGGTTCTGTTTTGGTTTGCACCATGCTGAAATAGATGCTAAAATTCATCAACTCGTCTCGGACAAGTATAGTACAGTAAACTACGTTGGCCGGAAAAAATCCCTTGAAGCTGGTTGGTGCCGGACAAGGCCCTCTGTTTTTTGTTGTGAGTTCTGGTTGCGAATAGGTGCAGTTGGAAAAGGGTTTGGATGGTTTTTTTCACCGCTCACTTCACAAAGGACAGTATTCATGACAAACCTTTCTTATCTATCATATCTGTTGGTTTTGCTATGATGAACCGATTGTCCCCAACCAGTAATTATAGTAGATTTTGTTGGCCAAACACGTTCCCTTGAGGTTGGTTGTTATGGTACAAAGTTGTTTGCTCATTTTGTGAATTCTGGTGGTGCACGTGTGCATGCAGTTAGAATATGGTTTTGAGTTTTGAGTGCTGTCAAGTCGCACTTCCGTTGGAATGCTTTCACGCAGCAGCAGTAGCAGGGTCTGCGGCTCTTTGGGCCGCAGCATGTTCATGTGGTTCATGTGTGCGGCTCATTAGGCGGCAAGCCGCAACACAGTCATTGTTTTGTGCGGCTCTTTGGGCCGCATGTTTCGAGATACGCTTGCTTTGCCCTTATGAATCTGCAGCTCCTTGTCCTTTTGGTTGTGCACCAGGCTCACAATAACTCCCAAGCTTGGCACTCAACGCAGGAAACAAGTGGACAAGGCAAAATGAAGTTATCACAGGCAAATGACGTGGGTAGGTTTCTTTTGCGGCCTGGTTGAAGCAAACCGTAGTTAGAATATGAAAGCAACCATGCGGCATTCCGAAGGAACAGCAACTCCATTGTGTAGCTAAAGATGTTTAAGAACTTTGTGCTGCCCCTGTATTACATCAAACAAACTCAATTCCAACGATGTCCAATGTGACAGCTGAGCAATGTGTTGTGGACGGGCTCCTGAAGGCAGCATCTGCCAAGGTTCTTTCAGCTCAGGATCTGGCTAGGGAGCGCAGATCCTTGGGACCTGATGCGGATGGTGCAATGGAGCCTCGGGCACCCTTACCACCTCCTTCATTACCACCTGATGATGGTGATTGTGACACTGGGGTTGAGGACAACGAATGTTCAGCTAAGCCATCAAGTTCTAAACCGAAACAAACCAAAGCTTTGAGTAAGAACATCACTATCTTCAAGAATCATGTGAAGGTGACAGTGGCTGGTGAACACCGCAAGTTTGAACAAAAAGAGTGGGGCCTCATGACCGAAGGTGTGCCTCTCCTTGCAGCTGAAACTTTTGAACATGAAACTTTCAAGATGCTAGCTCTCTTTGACAGCACAGCACGCAACCCCGAAGAACGCAAGGGAATTCTCATGTCTGCTGGTTGCGACCCGAAAGTTTGCGCCAAAGAAAAGACAATTGCTTCACAACGTGATGCTTTGATCAGGCAGTTGCTTCAGGGTAAGGTTGACACGGTGGAGAGGAAGGTTTTTGCCAGGTTGTTGCAACAAGGGCTTGGTGACCGAGACCTTAGTGTCTACTCTATCGTGGCAGTTTCTGGTGAGTTCATTGCATCTTACTCTGATGGGAAGAAAAAACTGGAAATGACATTTCCCAAGATCCATCGGGCCATTCGTTGGTTGCAATCCATTGGCACAGCTGACAAGGAAAGGGGTTTTGTGTTGTGATTCCTTTTTCTGTGGCTCTTTCGGTTGAAACAAATTTATACACTATTAATTATTGCCCGAACAAGTGCAGTTAGAATATAACCACTTGAAGTATCCCTCCAGGATGGGCTGCTACAGAAGACGATGAAGGAAGTCATGCAAAAAACAAAACCTGCCATTGCAACAGAATCAGCTCTGCAAACGTTGGCTAAAGGCGCAGAACTTGAGAAGGTGGTGAAAGATGTTTCTCCCCAAACCAGCACTGCCATAGTTGAAATGAAAGATGTGACGGCCGAATTCCTAGAACCAATCCAAAACTCAGCAGGCAGCTTGGATGCGTCTCCTTTCTTTGTTTACAAGGGCATCACAAGGAAAATGGCAAGTATGAATGGTGATGGATCCCTGGTGGGCGTGCTAGCTGGCAAGGATGACAAAGTGCTAGATGTGATTGCGGGACCGTCAGTTTCCAACATTCTGCAAAACCAATGTGTTCTTGAGCGCTGGGAAAGGCTAGAGTATTCTGCTTTCGGCGTTGTGGTTTGGAATCACGCAGGTGAACCCAAACAATGCTCGCATCATTTTGAGGCGCTGAATTGTTCAACAAAGATGTTGCTGATCTGCTTGCCGTTGCCTCCAGACAGTCGTGCGTGGGTGGTGCAGCCTTCTGGGAATGATCTTTCATTTTCACCGGTAGCCTTGCATTCACCCGGTGGTGGCAACAGAAAGAAGAATGATGTTTACACAGTTATGTGCGCGAGCCACGTTTCCACTACTGTGGAGGATCAGGACTGGTGTGGCGATGAAAGTATGTCACAGTACTGTAACGTTTCACAACATAAGAGATAAGCAACAACGTCACGCAGTCCTCAGCAGCAGCACGCACACACACACACACACGTACACGAACTTCAGCACAGCATTGTCCTATACAATAGTAGAAAAGCATTTTACAGTACTGTGCCATAACTGTGTTGAGATTTTTCTGCGCACCTCTTATGAGAGGGGTCTTCTCTGGTGCTCACCGCGCTTTATCAACAAGTTCAAGAAGCAGTTGCTGTTGACCACCATCATGATGCTGGCCCGAAACGTCAGTATCGTTTCCATTCGGCTCCTCCAGATGGATTGTGTTGCTACCACTCCGTCCTAGGGAGTCTCAAAATCGATGAATGGTGCCAAATTGCTAGGCACAGTAGCGGCTTTGCTGTGAATTCTCGGAGGGTGAAGGAGGAAGGTCGTGAAGCAGAAGCTCTGCGAAAGCTGGCATTGGCTTCCACTGACCGAACTGATTCAACTATGGTTCAACTGGCTGAAAACGCTAGTAAGCATCTATCACTGGACGTTTCTGAGCTCTCCTGGCTGGGAAACACACTGGATCTAGCTATTCGGTGCACCATCAGTGAGCAGGTCAGCTGATGGAAATTTAATTTCAAAGCGGGTTTTGGCACACACTATCCTTGTTTCATATTCTAACTGCATAAGTACAGGACATTTCTGAAACAGTCTTTTAATTTCAAGGATATACAACATTTGCTTTCAAACTTTGCATTGCATTGATTGTGTGATGTTTTTTTCACGTCACTGCGCCCTGCAGACATTGGCCTATTTTGGGAAGCACAGCATCCAGCAGGATGCAGTGTATGGTAAAAACCGTGAACCTGATGTGCACCTTCTCTACGAGTGGAAAATGCATCCAGAGACTGGTGTCATGTATGGCCACTACAGTCTTGTTGTGCCTATGATGCCTGAAACTGCTGATGCTCCTAATACACTGTGGTTGAGCAGACATGCTCCATTTCAACCAGCGGTCTTGGATGCGGAGCTGTACCAGACTGAAGTACCAGCGCCAGCTCAAGTTTGCACCTCGGACTCCTCAGCACCTGGTGCAAAACCGCTTGATGACGGGGCACAGCTGGGCAAGCCGCAGCCTACTGACCAAGCCCAAGAACCAGCAGAAGTTCCACGAGATGAAAGTCCAAAAGGAAGAGCTGAACTCTCAGAAATTGTGCTTAATCTCCCCGTTGAACTTCAGCTTGGAATGCACGAAGAGACCGCGCCCCAGAGTTTCGAAGTTGTGCGCGATCCTCTCACTCAAGCGCAGCCTGAGGTGGACAGAGAGAGCGTGGCAGCACAAGCAAGGGAAACACCTTCACAAGCCAAGGCGGCCAAGGCTTCAGATCCATCTACTCAACCTCAGCGTGGCGTCGAGAAAGAGAACATGGCAGCAGATGCAAGGGAAACACCTGCAGAAGCCCACAAGGCCAAAGCCTCGGAACTTGTGCCCCATCCTTCTCCTCAACCTCACGTCGAGAAAGAGACCATGGCAGCACATGCAAGGGAAACACATGCAGAAGCCAAGCAGGCCGAAGCTTCAGAAATTGTGCCACCAGATCCATCTACTCAACCTCAGCGTGACGTCAAGCAAGAGACCATGGCAGCACATGCAAGGGAAACACCTGCAGAAGCCAAGCAGGCCGAAGCTTCAGCAATTGTGCCGCCAGATCCATCTACTCAACCTCAGCGTGACGTCGAGCAAGAGACCATGGCAGCACATGCAAGGGGAACATCTTCAGAAGCCAACGAGGCCGAAGCTTCAGCAATTGGGCTGCCAGATCCATCTACTCCACCTCAGCGTGACGTCGAGCAAGAGACAATGGCAACACATGCAAGGGAAACACATGCAGAAGCCAAGGAAGCCGAAGCTTCAGGAATTGTGCTGCCGGATCCATCTACTCCACCTCAGCGTGATGTCGAGAAAGAGACCATGGCAGCACATGCAAGGGAGACACCTACCGGTACAGAAGCCAAGGAGGCTGAAGCTTCAGAACCTGTGCCCGGTCCTTCCCCTCAACCTCCTGTCGAGAAAGAGACCATGGCAGCACATGCAAGGGAGACACCTACAGAAGCCAAGGAGGCTGAAGCTTCGGAACCTGTGCCCGATCCTTCCCCTCAACCTCGTGTCGAGAAAGAGACCATGGCAGCACATGCAAGGCAAACACCTGCAGAATCCAAGCGGGCCGAAGCTTCAGCAATTGTGCCGCCAGATCCATCTACTCAACCTCAGCGTGACGTCGAGCAAGAGACAATGGCAACACATGCAAGGGAAACACCTGCAGAAGCCAAGGAAGCCGAAGCTTCAGGAATTGTGCTGCTGGATCCATCTACTCCACCTCAGCGTGATGTCGAGAAAGAGACCATGGCAGCACATGCAAGGGAGACACCTACAGAAGCCGAAGCTTCGGAACCTGTGCCCGATCCTTCTTTTCAAATTGATGTCGAGCAAGAGACCATGGCAGCACATGCAAGGCAAACACCTGCAGAAGCCAACAAGGCCAAAGCCTCGGAACTTGTGCCCCATCCTTCTCCTCAACCTCACGTCGAGAAAGAGACCATGGCAGCACATGCAAGGGAAACATCTGCGGAAGGCAAGGAGGCTGAAGCTTCAGCAATTGTGCTGCCAGATCCATCTACTCCACCTCAGCGTGATGTCGAGAAAGAGACCATGGCAGCACATGCAAGGGAAACATCTGCAGAAGGCAAGGAGGCCGAAGCTTCGAAACCTGCCCATCCGCAGGCCCATGGTGACAACCAGCAAATGACGGTGGTCAAGATTTCGCGTGACATACTAGAACTCATGATCGGGATGTCTGTCTGGCTTTTCCCGTGGCAGCCCAAAAAGGGATCATTGGATCAAAAGTTCTGCTTTGTGGAGACAGGTAGCAATACAGCTGTTGCAACCGCAGTGTTGAAGCAAGTGACAGCGATTGACAACTTTGCTGATTTGCGTTCTAGCAAAGCTTTTCATTCTTCGACGCAAGCCCAAAAGAATGCATGGAGAACTCGTGCCTTGGCTTCTTTACATGCAGTTAGAATATGGCATGCGATGTAGAGTAGAGTGCGCACATGCACTAAAGCAAACACAATACATCATATTACAATGCTGTATCCTGCACACAATGTATTGTAGGCTGCAATGCATTGCTCATGAAGGCTCTCGGAAATATTGTACCTAATTGTCGTAACTTACTGACTAATTTGCACATCGTATGGCCACTTCAGGCATCCTTACAGAGAAGAAACGCTTGTATGAGTGGAAGTTGGATGACATCCATTGCTTTGAAGAGCTCATGATCGTGCAATTGGGGAAGAAGACGAGATGGAAGACTGCGATGATTCATGAATCTGACCTGATTCGAGACACAATCGCTTTGCCTGACATGAGATTAGGATCCACGGCTGAGTTCTTTGTGAAACGCTTGTCCAATTCCGACATAGAGTTGCTCCGATCTACATTGCGGGCACTGGATGGGAAGACGCTCGCCCTGGGTTCCACATGTTCGGGTACGGATGTCATTGTGCCTGTGTTCCAGCACACATTTGCAACACTATGCCGAATATTTGGAGCACCTTGCCGCATGTGCAGTAAAGTGTGTTTGTTGCCTATTCTTCCTCACCTTTCCAATTTTTGCAGCAAAAGTTTCTCTATATTGAAATTCAATAGAATTATTTAGGCAACACTTGCAGTTAGAATATGGAATATTGCATCCGTATGTTTCGTGTTTGGTGTCTGAAGAGCCAGGTGAAGATAATGGTGAAGCACATTTTCTCTGTGGAGTTTGACGAGACAAAGCGTCGCTTCATCATGGATGCCCATCGAAAGCCAGGGAGCAAAGGTTCCTTCCACATGTTTGATGACGTCTCCATTTTTGATCCCAGCCGTGGTGATGAGCATTACTGCCATACATGCGGCTGCAAGCACACCATTCCCTCTAGTTGCGATGTCTTGTGCGCTGGTCCCTCTTGCAAAGACATCAGCCTTGAGAAATCTGATAGGGGCGAGTATGCGTCTTGTTTCTTGCTTGCCAAAAGGTGCAAAACTTGATGTTTTTATGCATGCTCCTGCATCTGTATCTCCAAACGTATACATAGACATATATATATACTACTTATCAGTATCAGTTATCATCTTCATGTACACATGTGTATAGCTCGGTGACAGCAGATGTCCTTCTCATGGCTGTTCTTGTTCCGCCCAGGCTACGAGGATGGAACAGGAACTTCTGGCAGCACCTACAAACTAGGTGTGTTCAAGGCAACCGAACGCACGTCACCAGCCCTCTTTTTTTACGAGAATGTTGGTGCTGCTTGTTGTCACCCCAAGGATGAAGCTGGTAAGCGTCTTTCTTCTCCGGTAGAGGCAGGAATTTTTGAACAACGCATTCGTACATGGAACTTTTACAAATACAGATTTAACATATTTCCAGAATAAAGATTATGGTACGGACCATATGCCTCCCATTGTGCTGATTCACGTCTGGGTTGTGCTGAACCATCAAATGTCTTAATCATTCTTTCCTATATGGGAAGTGCAGTTAGAATATCGGCAGATGTGTCGACTCAGATTTTGTTCATCTTCTTGCCGAAAATGCTAGAATGTAGCAATAAATAAGCATTTGCCAATTTAACTGTCGGCGCAATGCAAGAAGCCTGACAGGTCCTGGCTCGTGATTTGAAGACGTTAGGCTACGTCTTTCAACACTCCTTGCTAGACTCGCAGAACTACCTTCTGAACCAGAGACGGACCCGTGTATATGGCCTGGCAGATTTGGATTGCGGGCAGGATGCAGATTTGTTGAACCAAAAGATGGCCTCCACCCTGGCTGACATGGCTCAGGACCATCGGTTTCCACATGAGCAGGTGTTTGATCAGACTTTGCCAAAATGCACTCTGCGTGGCAATGCCCATGACAAGCTGGAGCAGGCCATCGAGAGAAGCATTCTGGAGAACAATTCTGAGAACATCTTCGTAGATACATCAGGGTCCAAGGGTCGAAGGGCCGAAGTGGGATATGGAGTGACAACTTGTATCCGGCCATCGCATCCCATTTTCAGTGTTCGACTTGGCCGTTACCTAACGGTGGCTGAACTCTTGAAGTGCCAAGGCATTTTTAAAGATGACTTTGAGCACCCAGGTGCCATTGACCAGCTTCTTGCGCAAAGCCCGGCAAAGGCTCAAGACCTAGCCGGTAACGCCTTTTCATCTACAGTAGCCCAGGTGCAATTGTTGGCCAGCTTGGTGCATGCCGAAGGATGGAAGAACATTGGAGGTATGCCTTCCAATGATCCAGATCCTCTTCCACAAGCTCATCAATCTGCTGATGCTCTTGTCCACTCATTGCCCTCTGACAGCTGTAGCTCACAAGACATTGGCGACGCAGAGGTTTCCAGAACATGCAAGAAGAGACAGGTGACTGACTACTTTGATTCCACACCAGTTGAAAAGCGACAAAAGTTCACAGCAGCACCAGCCGCGGCCAAATTTGAGGCGCACGTGTTTGTATCTATGTGCAGTGTTTGATACTTGCTGTGCTGTTCTTGTTTGAGTAAAGGATGTGCAGTTAGAATATGTTGACAGGTTGTATGAGCAGAACAGTTCGGCGCAATACAATATTGAACAAAGCACAGACTTAGCTTCCATGTTTTGCATCATTTCCAAAGAAAGAAACCTTATATATCAGTCCTTGCTTATGAAATTATATGCGACTCTTGGGGCCGCATGGCTGCATCGATCAGCACACTTGCTTCTGAGATACTTGCATACTGTCGTCCAGGAGAAGCACAAGGACATGACCGAGAGCCAAAGGCAGATATTCTGGGATCATCTTCGTGTCTTGGATAGTGAGCGCAAGCATTTTCACAAACCTCCGGCTGGATGGAAACCCAAGCCGGTCCGAGATATGGATGAGGAAGAGTTACATAGCTATTGGGCTGCATTCCAAACGATTGTGTCTACAGCGGCTGCCCGGTTGCCGGAGACTGAGGAACCAATGCGAGACTGGTTGTGGAGCGATAGTGATACAGGTGACACCGAGCTGAAGGAGTTATCTTTAGACAGCAGACCAAATACTGATCAGGGGACCACTGCAAAGCCATCAGGTTCAAATCCTCTGCAGAAGAATGCCAACAGCGATGCCAGAGTTGGGAGAAGTGCAGAGAAGCAAGTTCCCCTGCTTCGCTGCCGAAGGAAAACCACACCTTCCCAGCTTGAAGATCAAGTCATGAAGAAGATACAGTCGTTCAAAGACACGGTCGACTCCAAGAAGCGCAGACGTGGAGGTGATGAACCTTCACCCAAAAAACGCAAGTACAAGCAAAAGAACGCGGTAGAGCGTGAAGGGAAGAAACCTTGTGTGCCAATCATGACAAAAGTCAAATTGTTCAAAGAATCTTGGTGAGAATGTATATCGCAAGCTCTTTTCATATTTGGAATGCGTGTCGGACATCATCTTCACACAGCACCCTCCATCATCACATCTGGAAAAAACACATTTTCTAGCTTTGAAGGAATCAAGATTAGGTGTCCCGACCAAGGCTCAAGCTAATAAATGGTGGTTCTAAATAAAGGGGGCCAACAGAAATTGTGTTAAGCGTTCTGTTTGGATTTGATGCTTTTGAACGGAATTCCTCCGAGGAGTTTGAGAAGCTGAAGAGTGAGGGTGTGAAACACCCGGAAAAGCATATGCTTCAAAAGCGCAGATATCAAGGTCAGTATCAAGGGTGCTTCAGTGAGTCGCATTGGGGCAAGAAAAGGCGAGAGCAACACTGGGACTTATTTTGTGACTTAGCTCCTCAGCAGGCAAAAAAATGTGCTGAACTACCCAACAGCATTCGACCTCTACTTGGAGTTCAGGTCCTCAAGCACTCCAATGGCAAGTTCTCTTTCGAGGAAGGGCTGCACTCAGTTCCAACACCCTTAGCTCTAGCAGTTGAGATGCTGGTGGTTGATCGCATTCATTTTGGCGAAGAAGTGACAACGGAGTTTGTGTCCAAGGTGCTTACCGGTATGATCTCTGTATGGAATTCTCATGTTGGTGAGTTTGCCCGAGAGATTCAAGTGCAGGTCGGTCCTGAAGTCTTGCGGCAATGTGATGCCAAGGTGACACCGGATTTGTCTGACGAAGAGGTGGCAAAGATTCAGCAGGACGCAGCGCGAAAGCTAGAGAGGATCATGTCTCAAATCAAGCCTTGCTGCTTGGACAACTGCGCGCAGAGTCTGAAGTGCCTCGGCTGCATAGATTTAAGTGCTTTACATAAAAACATATGATCTGAGTGCAGATAGAATATGCCCACTGATGAAGTGGCAAGAACAGGAACATACAGAAGAAAAACGCATGGAAAACAACTTGAATTTAGTAAATCTAATATAAGCGAGTGGTGAAACTCCCAGAGAGACAGCTCAGTCCAAAGGACCCGTAAGGATTCCTAATACCGGCCCATTGGTTCCAAAAACAATAACAATGACAGTGCATCACCAACTTCAAAGCAGGTGCATGACATGAGATGGAACCAATATGTTAGCGTCAGCAACCACCGAGCGTACAATATGAATTCGGGGTGTGCAACCTTCCGGCTCCTGTCCGTATCTTAGGAAAACAGTGCAACGTTTGTGTTTGAAGCTGGGACTGGCTGGCGCTCGCATAACGAAGCAATCACGGCATTTGAGCTATGATCATCCCAGTATGAAGCAGATCCGCGAATGGGTCTCCGTCACAACAGCATCCCAGGAAGTCGATGCTCGCTTGATGTGTCATTTTGATCAAGTGTGGAGCTTACACTACGAGCCTCCTTCGCGAGTATTGTGGAAGGATCAAGCAAACCAAGGGAAATTGTTTGATCCAAAAAGGAAGCAGAAAAGAGAACAAGAAATGATCCGAACGATAAAGGAAGCTCTTGGCCATGGAACAAGTGATTTGATGCAAAAAAAAGATACCCGTCCAAAGGAGCCTTGCTTGAATGCACAAAGTACATTGCTGCCCCTAGACAACGCTAGGCTTGCCAGAACAGTCACAACTCTGAGTTGGGCTGACGGAAGCATGGGGCGTGGCTACGTCACGGCTCCTTCGAAGACGATCCCGGATGCAGTTGCTGAGGCCATGAATGAAAAGCTCAAGGGCATCCTGTACATTGCTCGCGGGCATGAATCGAAAACACACATGTGGAACGGCGACACGCTTTCGCATTACTTGACGTTCTTGAAAGAGGAGTTTAGGAGGAAACGGCAATCCTTAGGGCCCCCATTTGCTGCCAAGGGCATGGTGCTGTGTGACGCAGCCACAGTCCACAGCACTGGCATGTATGATCAGATCCGTGCTCGCTTTGAGGTGGAGGCGAACTGCATTTTCGTTCATGGTGGATCTTCTTGCTTGCGAGATCATGGTATCCAAATAGTTGGAGGTTGGGGAGCAACTGGTGCCCCCAACGACGCCTGGCACCAATGGTACCACTACATGCGCCGGGGATGGATGAGATTGGCGACTGGGATGGCACCCAGCTTGAAGCTTCGACGTGCCTATGACCAGATGGGATTATCCATAGATGGCAATGCTCGCTTCACGTACCTTGGTTTAAGATGGCTTGAACACAGAGGGGCCTGATTTTTTCTGACGTGGTTCCTAGACTCAGACGAAACCAGTGCGCGATATTTGCATAGATCTTCCTTCAGTGCACTTAAGAATATGTCCAGCCAGCATTTGTTTAATGATATAACCAACAAAAGGCTTGCATGGTCGCATCATGGAAAGAGCAGTTTCTTGCAATCGCCATTCAGTACTGCGGCTCCTTGGGCCGCTGCAGCCAGAAAGGCAGAAACCTATTTGATATCATAATTTCGAGCTTTTTTTCTCAGGCTGAGCATTGAGTCGTCTTTGATGGCAGATGCATGGTCGCTACAGAAGATTTCTGAATACAAGGGTGGGAAGATACTCATTTGGTCGTGGGTCAGCCGCGGCTTGGTGACCCGCGACCAAGTAGCTGGATGGCTTTTCGATGGACAAGTGAACAAAGTAGATGAGATCCTAGAATCTACACCTGGCGAACTTGCAAAGCTGTGTGAGTATGATGAAATCCCGGAGGTGGATGATGCTGCTGAAAAGTCACAAGTTGTGCTAGCGCAGCCTTCCAGACTCGAGGGGGAGGTGACATCCCTATGGGCTATTAGGGACCCTGATGTGCCAGATTCTCCGCCAATCTTTTTACCAGAGTGGTTCACACAGCCGATTGACAAAACAATTCTCTTGTGGAAGCAGGAGGCAGCTGTGTGGGAACAACGGCTGCAGGAACGCAGAGAGTGCGGGTTTGATGATTTCGCACCGAAGATGAAGGCTGGATTTGAACAGTGGCTTGGAGATGCCACAAGGAAGATCGTGCTCAACAAGAAGACGAAGACACAAGTTAAGAGATTTGCCGACAAGACCCAGAAGCAGCTCAAGAAAACATGCTTGATGCTGGAGATTCATATGTCCGAGAAGCCAGAAAACCTTGGCATCACGGCTGGTGCCGGAAAACTATGGCGCTTGTGTTTGGTTCAGGGAATGCTTCCTCCATCTGAGGCAGTGCCTTCTGAGGTCGATCACTTTGAAGGACGGGTGAAGTTTTCGTTTTTCTCACAGCCATGCTCTAAGTTTGATTGGACAAGATGATGATTTTGGTATTAAGATGTATCAAGTTTCCTGTTGCTCCTTAGACTTGCATGTGCTCAAAAGACCGCAGTTAGAATATAACCGTTCTAATCCCCATTGCCAGGAGAGGTCCCTGGAGAGCAAGGAGCTATGGAAGACATTGACGAAGAGTTTCCCAGTGAAGCACACGCAAACTTAGAAGCGGAACACCTAGAGCCACATGACCAAGATGAAAAAAGTGATGGAGAAGACCTACATCCCGATATGGTGCCCTACATGTTCATGGACACTGACTCCGAGAGTGAGGATGAAGCCTGCCTCGCTATTTGTGCTGATGCTAAGCGTGTGCGCAGCTTAGAAACTCAGCCAGAGTACCAGCGATTGAAGGACATGGGGTTGCACACTCGGCCGCATGGATGTGTTTTGGGCTGTCATCCCGCTGCTCGCGTTTACAGGGCTTGGAGCACCGGGTCAAAGCATTTTTCACGAAGCTTTGGTGGGAGTGGACATGGTGATCGCACACCGTGGCAAGCACTTCTGAGAGTGATGGAACTGATGCTGCAGTCACATTTGGATGTGCATGTTCACGACAAGTTAGCCAAAAAACAACTTGTCAGAATTCAGCACCTTAGGGCCGCAGAGCCACCTCATGCTGATTGATTGAGGACAGTACAGTAGCATGGGTTTGCACGTGATGATTTCTGTGCCGTGCTGTTCCTGTAGGGTTTCGAAGTGTCATCTCAAGGGAAGAAACCATCTCAATACAGGCTTTGTTTTTGGAGAACAGGATGCAGTAGGCTATAGGCACGCTCCAATGATCCAATGTTGAATGGCTTGGTTTGACCCTTTCTTTGTACAAGTATGAGAGATCCCATGGAACCAGTGTGCAATACCATACTGCACCGGCACGTGCCTTCGCTGTACATTAAATTACTCTGGCTGCACTCAGGCACCACCACTCCATCAGGTGCATGATGAAGCTCAGTGTAAAGAGAAAACACGGGCATTTGAAGAAAAGGGGAAGAATAAATACAGCAACGCTCAGACGCTTGCATTTGTGCTACAAACGTTGAGAGCAATGACATTGAAGTATTGTTGTTTGTATTGCTTACTACATGTTCAAACCTGCACGTGACAACAGTGCAACAAGTTGAGCGGCTCGTTGGGCCGCTGTTTACCTTTGAACGCAATGACAGCGCATTTACAGACAAACTATTGCTACAATTTGCATTGGATTTTCAAACGGACATTTGAGGACAGTGCAACCGTTTTAGCGGCTCCTTGGGCCGCTGTTATGTTTTTCATGTCTGGTCCAAGACGCCATTGCATGCCTCCTCGGGCTAGAGATTCCTTTTTTGGGACACGCCGTATCCGGAAAAACTTTATTTTCTAACATATTTAAGACTTTCATATTCTAACTGCAGGTCCCCACACTAGTATATCTTACAACTTAAGGGAAACAAAAGCAAGTCTGGCGGCTCCTTGGGCCGCAGTCTTGTTTAAAACCATTGTTTGCAGCGGGCGCTCCATGCAATCGATGACCGACCGCCATGGGAATGCAAGCGAATTACCGGCCGCGAAGGCGACATTCTGTTTCAATGCCCTGATTTTTTCAAAGGTGTATTTGCAATGCAGCAGGTGTGTTCTTGTTTTGTCGCAAACTGTTCTCCCAAAAAATACAGCACATCCGGGTCATACTGTGAGCGTCATTCCCACTGGGAGGCGCGAAAGTTGAATGGCTATGGAAGACTTGAGAAGAAAGATGCAGCAGCAGTTCAGGAGATTTCTTGCCGTTTGGCGACAAGAAGTGTCTGGAACAGATTGATCAAGTTTGAATTTAATTTCAGCAACGCAAGACTACTGGGACAGATTGCACTGCAATGTCTTGCATATATGAAACCAACTGCAGTTTCTAAAATGCAGTGGCACATGCAGTTAGAGTATGTATATAAGTAGTGCTTGTCCTGGTACCATCTGTTGGTATGTCTAGCCAGGAGCCGACTGCTGCAGCCTCATCGTCATCATCTCGTGTAGGCTGGCAATTTTGTATCCGTATAGACAGTGACATGCAAATTATAAAGCCTTACTTGCCTCTATTTTTGCAGGCCTCAGCCTACATTCCCACTTTAACCTTTCACCGATCCATCAGGAGCTTCAAGTGAGTCTTCTGAAATCATCGACAAGAGACCTGCTGAGAACCGCTGGACTGCCCAGATGTCAGCATTTTTTCGCAACATGCTGATATTGCGTGATATTGCTCGCTTTTGAACATGAATGAAAAAGGAATTCATTCTTGAGATTCGGTTCAGGACAGTGAAAGTCAACAAAACTAGAAGTCTCTTTGAACTGAGGCTGTGGGAATGACTTGGTTCCTGATAAAGCGCCAAGTTACCCTTATGAAGCACCAGGCCTTGTTGATCGCTACGAAAACAGCTGTATTGCATCAATAGTTTGGGTACATGCAGTGCCGTACTCTACAGTGCAGCGGGTGCCATTTTTTGATGAGGCAATGTCACAACTTCGACTACTTCTGGGAAGCCATCCCATATCCTTTGCCCGGATGGATTCTTGGATTAATTTCACTGCCGCACAGACAGAAGCAGTTGCTTTTCAACCGACTTTAGCACAATGTTGTGGAATCATTTTCTTGATTCCCGTTAGATGTCAGAAGGGTTAAAAACAGTGCAGTTAGAATATACTCTGGTATAAAGGCCGTTTTCACCGCAAGATTCATCATGTGAGAGTGAGAGTACGATCAAAAGCCAAGGACGCGTGAGACGATTTAGTTCAGTCCAATGGCAAAATTTGCCATTAGAAGTGCTCTGGAAGTACAAGAGCAAGAGAGCAGCTGAAAGGGCTGAACTGGGTAAGAACAAGAAGAGAGGAGGAAAAGAATAGGTTTGTTTACGTTTGCTTCATGCGGCTCCTTGGGCCGCTGAAAAACACCATGCTGCTTTTGACAGACCCTGTTGGTGTGTGCGTGGGTGGGTGGGTGTAGTTATATAACAAGGTTTGATTTCCCTTGTGATGGATAGCCCCACTGCGCAGTGATTAGCATGTATCTTTATCTTCAAACACATGCAGTAAGGGACCAGCAGTAAGGGACGGCAGTACTGTAAACAACATATCATTTTGACATATTCTAACTGCAAGTGCAGTTAGAATACGCCGCGGCGTACAAAATTAGCATATTCTATCTGCGTTCACTTATTTGTTCATATTCTAACTGTGGGTCCCTTCATGTACCATGTTGATTCCCAACGGGTTTGTCTCCCACTGCCATGTTCGGTTTATTTCCCCATTACACCCCCGAAATCCAACGTGGAACTGCATGCTATTCCTGAGGTCTCCTAACATGAGCCTATGGTACGGTCTCAAGTGGATTTTGTTCCACAGGAAACCATGCAACGAACTTTTTCAATAAAATCACTCAAAAACTGACATGGAACCCAATGCAGGCCCAAACTGAACCCAAACTGCACCCTGAAACAGCCAACATGGAATTTGAACAAGTTATCACAAAGCGATCTGCAACCTTGAAGGGTGATTTGAAGGTTACACCTGGAACCCAAGTGGTTTTTAAGGTGTTTTCCTTGAAAATTCCATGTTAGTGACTTTCGGGCGACCCTACTTTTCACTTCATATTGCGTTCACGTTTTAATAACTATTCAGGTTCCAGGTCTGTGGTGGGGAAAGAACTGAAACCAAAACACCTCCAAGAAAAGGTCGTGACTTATTTTTGGATATGTGTTGGGTTCCGTGTTCGTCGCACAACCTTCCAAAGCAAGCCGCAACAGGCAGAAAACCTGACAGCGAAGAGAGAAAAAGCAAGCGATATGATAACAAATATCAGCAAACTAAGAAAGAGATGGAAAGAGCAACAAGGAGCAAAAGAAAAACAAACGTGACAATTTTGTGGTGAATTTGCTGGAGCTGGTCCCCCCAAAAGTTAAACTCGTTGGGTTCCATGTTGGTTTCCGTTGTGGGTTCGACGACCGCGGGACGCAGCGGGTTGATGGAGGAGAGCCTGACCAGGGGGAGCATACGAGGAGACAAAATGTGGCCACCAGCCCAGACTCAGCCCAAAAACGTCCAAATGGCACATTTTCGCCTTTACCAAGTGTAAAGGAAAACTAGGATCCCTAAATCCATTCAAATCCGGTTTTTGTTTTTTGCTTGTTGTTTTTTCTGCTGTTCACTTCCTCCAACGAAATGCCCATTCAGGCTCCAAGTTAGTTTTCGGGTTCCTGGAGTCTGGTATGCAAAAAAAACACCAGTCCAGATTCAACCCAAGCATGCTGGGGAAAACATTCACCAAATGCCACTAGACCTAAGAAAAACTAGGGCTGAGTGGCGCAACAAGCTCCAAAATATGCTTCCCCATCCCACCCCAGGGGAGAGGGATTCCTTCTTGATGTTTTTTTAATTTGTGTTGGTGCCAGGCCTTCTGCCAATAAAAATGCAGACATGCGTGGGGAAGAATGATAAGGTTCTTTCATGACAAGGTTCAACTTATGTTTTTTAAAACAATATCGGTTGGGTTCCATGTTGGTTTCGGCTGCAAACCAAAGCCACACATGCAAAGCCTTGCTGCAAGCGACGGCTCACGGAGCACGGACATCGGGGTTTTGTTTGGTTGGCTTCCATGTTTCAGGGTATGGGGGAGGTCACCATGGGAAGGTACCATGGGGGTCCATGTTGGGTTCCATGTTGGTTTCCAGCTTTCAGGGTATGAGGGAGGTCACTGTTGGCTTCCATGTTGGCTTCCATGTTGGTTTCCAGCTTTCAGGGTATGGGGGAGGTCACCATGGGAAGGTACCATGGGGGTCCATGTTGGGTTCCATGTTGGGTTCCATGTTGGTTTCCAGCTTTCAGGGTATGAGGGAGGTCACCATGGGAAAGGTACCGTGGGGGTCCATGTTGGCTTCCATGTTGGCTTCCATGTTGGTTTCCAGCTTTCAGGGTATGGGGGAGGTCACCATGGGAAAGGTACCATGGGGGTCCATGTTGCTTCCATGTGGGCTTCCATGTTGGCTTCCATGTTGGTTTCCACTTTCAGGTTATGGGGGAGGTCACCATGGGAAAGGTACCGCGGGGATCCATGTTGGCTTCCATGTTTCACTGTCAGAGTATGGGGGAGGTCACCATGGGAAAGGAACAATGGGGGTCTTGGGAGGGAGATCACCATGGGAAAGGTACCGTGGGGGTCCATGTTGGGTGCCATGTTCGCTTCCATGTTGGGTTCCAGCTGCCAGGGTATGGGGGAGGTCACCATGGGAAAGATAGCGGTTGGGTTCCATGTTGTCTTCCATGTTGGTGTCCAGCTTTCAGGATATGGACCGGGTGCTCCAGGCGGACCTTCCCCTGTTGGGTCGAAGTCCTCGAGCCGCTGCGTCTCCCTCGACGTCCTCGAGCAATTGTCTCGAGCTAACTTGGAATTCCCCCGTAAGTGTCCCCGTGGCTTTGGCGCCCGGAGGCGCCGGCCGGAGCTTCCCCTGTTGGGTCGAAGTCTTCGAGCCGTTGCATCTCCCTCGACGTCCTCGAGCAAGTGTCTCCCGGTAAGTGTCCCCGTGGCTTTGGCGCCCGGAGGCTCCGCCCGGAGCTTCCCTGGTGGGTCGAAGTCCTCGAGCCGTTGCGTCTCCCCTGCCCGGAGCTTCCCCTGTTGGGTCGAAGTCCTCGAGCAAGTGTCTCCCGCTGGGTCAACGGGGAGCGCCCGGAGGTTCTGGCCGGAGGTCCTCCCAACGGGAAGGCTACAATGAGAAAATGAAAATGTTACGTTTATGGTGGGTAAATGGGAAAAAGTATCTGTATAACATATCAAAAATCGAAAAGGATCAGGGTTCAGATAAGGGGGGAGGAGTTGTGCAGAGGCTTTTGGTAGGTACAAAACGCAATGCATAAGGTGCGCAACTACAAAATTCAGTGCATACCTGTTTTGCAGCTACCAAATACAGAACACAATCTTTTCTGACTCGGAAAATAATTCAACATCAGCACCTTACAAAATCCAATGCATCTGAAGTTAAAAAATAGCTGAAAATCGGAATTGCTAACATGATTTTTCCCAATGACATTTTGTAGTTGGGTCTATGCCATCCAAAGTTCCGACCAACATAATTTCGGAGAACATTTTGTAGTTGTCAATGATTGAACTTAGTTGGATCAAGTGCTGACCCCGTGCAATTTGTTAGATGGCATTCTGTAGCTTCATGATCTGTTTGTGTCCATGTACATGTCACGCACTGCTTCCTTTTTTCCACCTCTTCTCACTTCAACATATACAACTACAAAATGCAAATGAGGATTTGAAAGGAATCAACTACAAAATGAATGCAAGTACAAAATGGTGGTCCCAACTCCTCCTTTTTGTACAAAACGACCCCTGGCTGGCATTCTGTACTGTAGCCCAAGTCCTCCCCTTTACGTAGCTAAAATTTGAAGGAGGATTGAAAAGGAATATATAGTTTGAATATATGTTTTTGTTTACTCTTTATGTTTTGAATATGTTTTCGATGTGTTTGTAAAATGTGTTGAGGATATTTATTTCGTGTGTTTGTGTGTTTTTTGACATGTACTGTATGTGTTTAAAATTGTTTAAATTTGTCTTCACAATTTGTACTTTGGAATTTATCTTGGACAAAATGACTCATTGAGTCAAAAGAGCTATTATGTAGCATCTTACACCCATCAACCACCACAAAGAGCATAATGGTTCCGAATTCCCCGTGTCAGCCGCCATGGCTAACATGGAACTTTTGGATGAGCACTCTCTGGCAGCTTGTGGGGTTCTATGCTAGTATGCCATGCAGCCAAAAATTGTGCAAAAATGTCCAGATTCACTAGCACCAACCTGGCACTTATCCCGCTCATGAATTTTAACATGGGTGTGCTAACATGGAACCCAAATTTGTTTTATTGTTTTTTTGCCCGACGTTGGTTTTCGGGAGAGTACATTCCCATTTTGCAATATTGTACCACCATGTTTGTTGCTTAAGTCATCATTCTTGACGTTTAATCCCCAATCAAAAGGGATTTCCCATTAAACCCCATTAATATCCATTAATTAGATCCCGCAGAATCACCAGTTTTCCCAGCATTTTCTCAACATGTCAATGGTGCCTGCCATCCCCTTGGGACCAAGGAGCTTCACACCTTCTCCGCCCTGATCTGAACCGATAAAGGCCTCGACACTCAGAGTCCTTGGCCAACCGGCGCCCTTCGGCTGATGCTGGAGTTTGAAGAAATCCAACTAGGGAAATCCATGAAATCCCCTGTAAAAAAAAAACATCAACTTCCCAAAATGATCGAGAATTGCAAGTCACTTGAGCTGTC
Organism: Cladocopium goreaui; assembly: GCA_947184155.2. Taxonomy (NCBI): domain Eukaryota; class Dinophyceae; order Suessiales; family Symbiodiniaceae; genus Cladocopium; species Cladocopium goreaui. The sequence goes on along the minus strand of CAMXCT020000238.1, from coordinate 161,750 downwards.
TGGAAATCTGAAGCAGGTCAAGTTGTTGAACACTGAGAAAAACACACATCGATCTCAACCACTCATTCCTGATGTTTTCGGAGCCTCATGGCGCGCTGCCACAACCGGCCCGTTCGTCAAATTGTTGAGATATTCGCTCATCCCAAGGTCCCTTCTGGATCAGGACTCCAGGACCAACAAAAATCTTAAGCTGTCTCGCTGCAAAGCCACGTTACATGGTTCAATCTCCATCTGAGAGATGGTTAAACTGGTTAAACCAAACTAAAAATTGACTTTTGACGGTTAGATCCCCTTGTTTGATGATTCTGTTGTTTGATGGGTCGGTCCCAAATTCCAAGCAATCGGCAAATTCCGGACCACTACCCGCATCTGCGGCCAAGTTGCATACCTTCCTTCACGACGCCATCGTAGCCTGGTGTCATCATCAAACACTGATCTAGTCACGGTGCAGGGGAGACCCAAAATCAATGGATCACCTGGCAACTGGAGGTTTCCGGCTGGGGGTACCCCAATAGCTGGATGATTTGTAATGGGAAATCCGAAAAGAAAATAAAATGGATGGTTTGGGAGTGCCCCCCCCGTTTATCACAAGGACATCCTATCGTTACCAGTCAGTGACCATGGTGTTGTGAAGAGCCAAAAGGTGCTCACCTTCCGTACAGCTAGCGCCATATTTAAGAGCTTTATATAACAGTGACAAAGAAATGAATCTTTGTTCGTGCCATAGTGTGACAGTACTGAAACTACAGGATGGCCCAATACGTTTCTAGCAACCAGCTATCTGCCATCCTTGACTCACCCTTGAACCGTTACCGCCAAGAAGCCGTGGGATGCCCAATCCGAAGGATGGAAAATGTAGGGATACTCTCCTCGGCAGGATCTGATGCCATGGGGCATTCGCCAACGATAAGGAATGGCAGCATCACTGCTTAGCAACCCCCAAAGAGATAGAAAAACAAAATCCAACAGAATTTCAGAGCCCACGGTTTCTATCCTTTTTGGGGGGTTACTAGTTACTAGTTATCCCTTGCGTTTCCAAGCAAGGTTCCAGTCATCCCAGTCCCATGGGTTTGCACGTGGTATTTGTGCGCCTGAAACTCTTCAGGAATTGGCCATGCCTTGGTCGAGGCACAAATGTGGTAGCCGAGCTAGCTCCAAAATGCCTGTAAATAAATCAACACCGGCCAATGAGACTGCAGATATCAGATATCAGATATTAGATGTAGATATATATATATACATATATATAATATATATATACATATATATAATATATATATATACATATATATATATAATATATACATATACACACATGTATTTATCGATCATGCATGCACATCATATGCCTTCTGGAGGTTAGAGTCTAATTATAGTTGAAGGTTCCCAGCCAGTCATGTTGACTATTGGATGGTAAATATCTTGACGTTTCACTTAATACTTCATGTAAGTTGATTCATGAACAGCCCAGGACTATGGCAATGTGATGCTGCCCAAGCGACGTTAAAGGTGACGTTTTCAAAGGAGGCACCAGGGATCAGAAGCTCCATGTTGTGCTTAACCATCTCCTCTGATGCTGCGTGCTTACTTATTTCTGGGATCCTTGAAAGCATATGGTGTCAACTTACCTCTGGCGGGAGAGCTAGTCCCGATCTCGAATAATCTTGGAATTTTTGATTACCTGCAAGGATAGACCCCTAGTCCTCTTCTCCACGTTGGTTCTGCCAGAAAATCCAGACTCCACAATTCACTTCACACCTTTTGCCATACGATTGGTCTTTCATGAATGAATGTTGTGCCAATTGGTGCCGGTATCACTTTCTTTGGATCGCAAGTATCCCAATTATCCCAATTGCAGTACTGTACCGCAGCCTTTCTCCACATCAGCCATTAACAACTCAACCGCCGCTCCAGCGCCAATTTGTAGTGTTTTTTCTGCTTCTCCGTGGCTTGAAATCCTGGCAGGCCATACCCTGCGGTGAAGGTTCGAGAAAAATCCACGTAGTAACCTGGCACGTCTCGGTCATGGCACGCTGGGGTCCAAAAATGGGAGTTCCCACTAAAAGTGTGGTTTTTATTGGATTTGTGGTGTCCTTGTGAAGATAAAACGCAAAAATCCAACAAAATCCAATAAAATTAACAGGGGAATCTTGGAGGTCAGTTGGTGGGGTCGCTACTAGCTAATGATGAACTGCAATTATTGAAGGCGATTTTCATGACGTTGTCATACAGCAAATTTCTTGATATTTCTTTGTCATTGATCTGCCAGACATGGAAACTTGATGAAACTTGGACAACTATGAAACACTTAAAAGTGGCCAGGTTGTGAGTTTGTCATCAAACTGGACGACTGCGTCAAACCCGAGTATGTTTGGTGTTCATTTTTGAAACCCTAACCAAAAAATCAGAAGCTAAAACACCTGGCAACCTTAACATACCTTAACAGTGCTTTTTTGCCAGTAATTAAATGCCAGTAATTAAATGCCAGTAACAATTTGAACCGACTAAAATTGAACAGTGAACGGCAAAAACAAACAGGGGAAACGTGCAAAGACTAAGGAGCAAACAAGATTTTTTTTTAAAAAAAAAAGCAAAAGCAAAATTCCCGTTGGATTTGCAACCCTTCTGACCCCAACTCGAAACGCAATAATTCACTTCAACTGCCATGGTTCCCTCAACCACATTTCAAGAAAATTGATCAGGCAAGTGGCCAAACGGTCCTACCACATCCGTATCCAACTGAACGGTCTCCCCCACGTTGATGCGACGGGCGCCACTCTCCTGACCGTGGCACGAGAACAACAGGAGAAATTGTTTTTTTCAAAAAGACACTGCCTCGCCACTTTGCAAACTGTCGAACCAGTTGGGGAGACTTGCATTGAGGTGAACAATTTTTACAATGCTGACCTTGGGGCCAACATTAAACTACAAACGTGGCAATTTTGTAAAATGGAAACCTGAGACACACATAATTGCGCATTGGTTTCAGGCAAAACATTCGCTTGAAAACCAAAAACCGTTGGATTCGCGTGGGTCGGCCCTTATGGATATTATGACTAAACATGTATGGGAATATGATGGTATTGCCTGCCCATTTGAATCATCACATGGTCCCCTGCCCAATGCTTCAACCGCACCCCGAAACCCACACAACTCGCACAGGTTCCTGCATCCATGGGTTTGTTTTAGGTCCGGAATTCATGAGCCGCGTCTCCACGTATTCTCCGTCACAAGCAATGACCTCAGCAAATCAAACCAACAACGCTCAAACCTCTGCAAGATCCAACTTCTGTCACTGCTGGAAATAAATTTAGTGATCTCCACCTGCCAAACCATGCGTTTACTGCCCATGCAACCAAGCGGCCGTTGAATGCAAGATACTCCAAACCTGCAGTTTGGAAGGTCTACTACACGTGCACTGCATGGGCAAACAAGGGGCTCTCACACACGGGTTGGAAACACGCAGATGTGAAAGTGAACCAGCCGTCCCACGTTGGTTGCCGCCCGCCCCACCTCATTTTCAGTCACATTGGCCTCTGGCTGCGACAAGGCATCGCGTAGACGATGCACTCCCCTTGGCGGTCATAAACTTTAAACAAGAATGCCAAAGAGAGATTCTCGCATTGCTGTGCAGAGGCTCTGGAATGAGGCAGATCTGAAACTAGGCATATATGTTTTGAACACTTATTATCTTCTCAAAACGAAGACCCGGAAGAGCAAATAGGTTCATGAAACAAGTATTCTTGCTCAATCATGCGAACAATGATCAAATCCGCAAAACATCGGACTGAAATCATATCTTACCAAAAGCTTGAATATTCTTGAGGTTAAAGGGAGGCAACAACCAAAATCACGCATCAGTGAAAACCCGAACAAGTTTGCCTAAATCCAAACGAACCATTCTTCCAACGATTCTGAGTAGACGAAGGACATCCTGTGCATGAGCATCCCCAATGACTCATCTATTGCATGATGACATCATGCACTCTCCAAATTTGGACTCTCCAAATTTGGACTCTTATTGCCATGGTCTGATACTACATCTCAAGCAAAGCAAAAATCTGTGGGTCATATAATCACTGTTCACATCGTTTGACCCACGCCGTATTTCTCCCATTCCATGTCTCCATTTCCAGCATTTCATCAAGGCGCTCTTCGACGACTTTGATGCCATAGCGAATGGCCACAATCTCCTCCTCGGTCTTCAAACTTCGGGCCTTGGAGGCGTGGAGCACCTCTGCCACGGGGGTTTGTGATAGGTCGCAGGTCGAAAAAAATGATCTGAATTCCTCCTTGTTTACCCCACACCTCCATGAAACGATTCTGAAACAATCCCTTTGCACATCAGGTGAGAGCAAATCTGACTTCAGTCAAGGGAGGAAGTGTATCTCTTTCCCAAGCATCTCCATCATCTCCAGAAGCATAGGGTAACATGATATGTTTTCACCGGCATCACAGAAATGCACAAGGTCCCTTGCACTTATCAACACAAGTCCATCTAATTCCATCCAGACCCCGAATTGCTCAATGAGCTGAATGCACTAGCCCAAGCAATGATGAGGGAAGTTCTCAATTCTCAAGTGGACCCCAGCCAATTAAGTGAGAATCACCCCAGCCAGTCTTCTCCAGTCATATGCTCTACATACAATCTCTGGATTTACATCCAGATGTATGATAATGTATGATAATGTATGATAATGCATGCAAATGTATGATAATGTATGATAATGTATGCAAATGTATGATAATGTATGATAATGTAATACTTCAGGATCATCCCAGTTTATGTCTACATCTCCCACTATAACTAGGGTAACTAGTTATAGTCCATGGATTGTGAGGTCAAGGCGCATATTCGATGGGGATCTGCGCGTCAATGAAGTCAAATCCTCCCGTCGTCTTTGAGGCATAGCGTAACATAGCCATAGGATCCCATAGGCCCATAATATAGAGTAATATGATAATATATAGATTCAAGGTATCGGCTCAAACCGCCCCATTTTCAGTGGTAGGTCTGCTCCTTACCTAAGCGGGATTTTCCGGTTCATTCCCGCGGGTTTTCTTTGATCATTGCCTTTGTCTACCGGTCAGGTTCTGGGGTTCTCCTGTGCCAAAACCCGTTTGATATTTCTGGTGGTTTTATTTGTGCTCGCTTTAGCTGCCTTAACTGGGCCTCTAGCGTTGCGGAACTTTCCGGATCTTACCCAATTTTGATTTCAATTTTCTGGCACTGCGGGCGCCGACCGTGCAATTTTTGCTCTTTTGCGCAAAGGTCTCTGTTTCCGGATTGTTGCTTTACAACGACTTTGACTATTTGAGATTGTGGATGTGCTCTTTCCTTCTGTTTCTTCTCATTCATTTTGGTCATTGCCTTTTCGCATTTGCACGATTCTGCGCAGACAAAGTTCAAGCACCTGGAGGCGGAGAGACAGACGCCGAAGGGTGGCAGCACGCAGACAGTGGCATTTACACAAGAAAGGGGAAATTTGTTTGTCAGTGACATCACTGGCTCGGGTCAGAAACATTTTCCTCAAACATCATTCTCAGGATTCTGCATTCATCAGCAGGATCACGACAACAATCAATTCCAGAATGGCTACGGAGGAGGCTTATCCGTGGATTTGCCCGTGCGGGCGCCTAAACAAAAAGTCGGCGAACCTTTGTGTTGTGTGCTGGGGTCACGGGACTCAAGGCGTCAAACACGATGTCACACCGAAGCAAAAGACTTACGGTGGTGGAGCTCAATGGAGCGAGTCATGGGAAGATTGGGAGAACAGTTGGGGAAAATGGAAAGATTCGCCAAACTGGGACGATTGGGATGGGGCAGAAAGTACAGGGCGTGCCTCGTCTCATTCTCCGAGAGCAAGGCACTCTCCTCGAAGTCGTCAGGCAAAAGGCAAAGGGAAAGGAAAATGGAAAGGCAAGGGAAAAACCAAAGGGGAGTTGGCCTTCAGTCCCTTTGGTTCAGGAAAGGGTGCTATGCCCTCCTTGCCACCTTGGCCAGCTTGGGAGACTCCGGAGATTGGGGCCTCGCCCTTTCAGACAGCACAGTCTGGCAAGGGCTCGACTATGCAGGAAATGGCAATACATCTGCGCCTGCGCCAGGCGTACAAAGAGAAAGAAACGCCATCGGATGTTCAGGCATTTCTGGACAAGCAGAGAAGGAGTACAGCCGCAACAACATCAAATCGTTGCATGCTGCGACAAAAAGCCTGGATCATGCCCAAAAAGCATTGAGAGAGGTTGCGACAGCATCTTGGTGCGGGGGCTACTCCTGCGTTTGGTGATGCAGGGTCTTTGCTCCAGTTCATTGTAATTGATCAGAAGTGGAATGGGCGGGTCAAGACTGCTTTGAAATCTTGTTTGAGATTCAATGAGGCCGGTGCACAAGGGAAGTTATGGACGCTTCGAATTCAGGCTCAGATTTCCAGATTTGCTGATGTAGCGCTGAGGGACATCAGTCAAAAGGAGAAGAATTGGAAGTGTAGCCTATGCCCAGAAGGCTTCGATACCAAGAAGGCTCTCACGGTTCATGCCCGGCACAAGCACCAATATCGTACCTTGCTCAAGTACTTTGTTCTTGGGGATGAATGCTTGGCATGCTGCAAAAAGTTCTTCAATCGCACCCGCTTGCTTGCTCATGTGGGAAATTCAAGAGCGTGTAAGAACACCTATCTTGCATGCTTTGTGCCAGCTTCAGAAGAAGAAGTTCAGAAGCTTGAGGATGAAGACAGAGAAAACTATAGAATGCTGAAGTCCGAAGGATGGCATTCATCCAAAGCTTTCCTCCCAATGATTAGGGTATGCGGACCAGTGTTACCCGAGTGTGGAACAGATGGCGCAGCAGCGATGAAAGGCCAAATGGCACAATCGCATCCCAGTCAGCGGTCGAGCTTTTGAAGGTTTGGATGGATTTTGTGAATTGTCCTCGCTTGGATCTGAACAGGAGGATGAGTTTGTGCCTTTTCTCATGCAGACAAATGGAGGTAGAGTCCCAGGTGAGGCAGGAGTGTTTCAGCAGTACGGCCTAGCTGCTGAGACCGCTAGACTGCACATCAAGGGTTTTATATTTGTGCATTTTTTCAGCGGCTTTCGCCGCAAAGAAGACTTGCAACATTGCATGGAGAATCACAACATCGTTGGTGAGAAGCACATCTTCTGCATATCTGTGGATTTGTGCTTAGCGAAGCAACATTCAGACCTCACAGATGAAAGCAGCAACACCTTTTGGATTGGTAAAATGAAAAGCGGACAGATCCTCGGCATCGGGGGGGCCAAGCTGTGAAACTTGGTTGGCAGCGCTCACATGGCGGCCCCCCCCCGGTGCGATCTCATCAGTTGCCATGGGGAATAGCAGGCCTTTCCTCAAGACAATGGAAGCAGGTTTGCACAGGAACTCACCTCATCCAGTTTCTGGTCGAGTTGATTGCCCTAGCAGCCCAGCTAGGACTGTGCGGGTTCATCGAGCATCCACAGTATCCGGTGTGGCTGATGCGGAAAAAGCCAGCATCGATCTGGACTTGGCAGGTGATCAGAACCCTTGCCAGGCTTGAATGCTTCCAAGTCTGTTCGTTTGACCAATGTGTTTATGGATTGAATGCCACCAAGCCGACCTCGTTACTTTTGCTGGGGCTTAGCACTTTCCATGACATTACCGTTTCCAAAGGACGTCGAGGACGATGTGACCATCCAGCTGGGCACCAACCATTGCGTGGAATTCAATGCGATGGATCATTTACCACTGCAAGGGCGAAAATTTATCCGCCTGGAATGAATAAGGCCATCGCGACTGCAGTGTCCCGGTTTTTGGCCGAACGCCAGCTAGAAACAAGCTGGTCAGAGCTGCCGAAGGATATGCAGGAATTAATTTGCACAGAGTATACCGAGGAGTCAATTGTACAACCCGACTTTCATCGGTAGCATGACTTGCAAGGCCAAGCGTTGACCTACGCAGTATGAGCAAAGTGGACAAAATATATAGATTCTATATTATGATTCTATATGTATTCCATATATATCTAGATTCTATGATCTAATATGATAATATGATAATATATATATACATATATATATATACACATATATATATATACATATATATATATATACATAGATATATATATATACATATATATATATAATTATATATATGTATACATATATTATACTGGTTGGTGGTTTCAACCCATCTGAAAGATATGAAAGTCAATGGGAAGGATTATCCCATATATTGGAAAATAAAAAATGTTTGAAACCACCAACCAGATATATATATATATATATAGAGAGAGAGAGAGATTCTAGGTGGTGAAAGAGTCAGATAGCTGTAAATTTGCTCACAAAATGTTTGCCTGTCTTCCTGCTTCGCATCATGATGGGTAGCAAACCCACTGGTCAAACTTGTGAAATGTTGGAATGATGCTTCCCCTTCTTTCAGTTCACCGCAGTATTCCTCCGGAAGTAACTAGTTCACAACATGCAAAGATACTGATCCAAATAGACACTCTGAAGTAACACGTCTCCGAAAGATTGGAAAGGGAGGTCCAGTTTCACGGTCATCCTCAAGGAACTCAAGCCCAAACCCAAAAATCCCGAGCCTCTGTCTCGCAGCCCACGGGTTGCCCTGGCCCAGAGCTTGTGGGGGCTTGCAGTGGCACTGAAAACAGCGTTGTAAGAGGCCGCGTGTAATTTTGGAGACCGTCCTCTAACTTCAAAGTGGAGGAAGCTGATGATGATAAGGCATGATAAGATCCAGGCAAACATGCATATCAACAACAATCATAATCACTGATCATCATGGTCGTGGTCATCATTTTTCGCTATCATCCACGTCAACCTCAAAATCAACATATATATATATATTATGGGTATACATACAACGACAAACATCAACAACGTCAACACAATTAACATCACAAACAACACAAACAACACCAATAACACCAACAACATCAACAAAACAACCCCCTTGATGGTGTCCTGGGATGCTTTACGGGGGAATTCGAAAAAGAGAAAAACTTGTTTTTTCGAAAACATTTGTTAATATGCTAATATTGGACCATCACAACCCATATTAACAGGACCAAAGTGGTCCACTGGGTTTCAGCGAGCCTTTCTTGGAAGCGTTCCACGGCGATGCGCTTGCCGAAGGGACTCGTCTCTGCCAGTGGACCTCCGAGCTAGGCGGAAGTCAAAACATTCGGCTCCAAAGTGCATTAATGTTAATAAAGCAACGATAAACCACCTATATCATGTATGGTTTATACCGGTTTATACAACTGATTTATGGCAATGTTTTGGGATGGTTTACAATTGCTTTAACTAACATTATATAATTAACCAGTGCAGTTGCATTCCAAACAGCAATGCCATGCCCTAGAGCTTGAGAATCCAATGCTGTCCTTTTTGTCACTTCCTTGGGTTTGGGACACAGCCATCTTCCACTAGGCATCACTAGGCGTCAGCGCCGCTTGTTGTCATCCGGACCATTCCAGACCCTCAGAGCCACGACACGCAGAATCTCATCCATTTGATTCACCCAGTCATCGATCTTCTCATTTTCACGTGGACCAGCCGAAGCCATGGTAGCACCTCACGACCGTCACGACCCGAATGGAAAGTGCATGAAATGTCCAAAAACTATATAAAGCAGTGCCTACTTGAACCAAACAGCTATCATGAACTGGGCTGGTGTTCTCTGTTTGGCGGCTTCCAGCGATTGGAGGTGGAAACTGTTGTTCTCATCTGTCTTTAACATCGACATATCAAAGCCCGAAATGCGGCTCGCAAACTCACTAGGAAAGTTCAAAACGCATACTGAAAAAGCATGAAAAAGCATCCTCTCCACTTCATCCTTCTACTCTTCCTTCCCGCCCGCCTATGGCTGGATGAAACTCCAGCGATCCATTGAAGGCTTCCAACAAGGCGTCGGAACCAAAGGATCCCGCGAAGAGGAGACACTTAGCACCTCAGGGATGGTGCCATCGAACGGTTGGAAAAAGTGATGTTGGAACCACAGCCCTCAAACAGCCGAAAAAAAGTGATGTTGGAACCAACTAATCACCTGGATGCACCTTGATGCTAATTCATCACATTGGCTCTGGGGGTGTGGAAAGCATTGTCCTGTCATACCTCAAATTGTTCCAAGATGGTGCCAACTGGTTTCTTTCAATCCCACCCCCGTCAATATTCGTCCATGCTCAGTTTTGGCCGAGAAAAAAAACGACATGTCTGATGAACCGAGGCACTTTCGTTGGTGGGCACCACCAGGTACTGCGTGGGATTACGCAGATAGAACGGAATCATACTGCCTTGGAATAACTCGTGGAGGCATTCAAGACATGAGGCTGGGGGAATTTTGCATCTCAATCCCAGCCCATTGAAAGACCCAAAAGGAACGCCGAAATATGTTACTGTCAACGAGTGAAGTCATCATTGTCCATGTCCATGCAGTCAGGCTGCGAAAGTCTACAGCATACCTGCACGCAACAGCACCAACCCATCCAAATCCTACCTCTTTGCCTACTGATATCCTTCCACGAGAACAGAGTATGGCATCGCCGAGTATCGTAACTTTTCTAAATGTTCAAACAGTGCTGAAAATATACATATACATGTGTTGCAAAAGCCATTGAACGCAGAACGCGCATACAGAAAGAAACCAAGGGCCATGTTTGCTTGACTGCAGAAGCCTCAATTGATTGACAAGTATCCTTGCAACTGCAAAAGGTTATTTGTCACCATAACATCAAGAACACATGTCTAAAAAATATTAAAATACGCCTAAATACGCCAAACTGTGGATCTTGTCATAGGAAGGCTGGCAACCTGAAACTGCAGCCGCGGCCTTACATTGATTGGATCAAAAATCACTGCCGCCGTGACATTGTGGCGGCGCAGTTCTTCCCTCAAGCGCTTCAAACGGCCTCGGCAGAGTAATTTTGCAGGGCGGCGAATCCTTTGTGGATGTCATAAACACACAAGGAGGACAGATGGTCAACCCACCATTACTAAAGCTTATTTGATGGAATCGGCACAATCAACCTGCTTTTTTGCTTCTTTTGCTTTAGACAGTCACCAAAAATCTCAATTGAGCTCCCAAACACGTCTGAAATCGTCAGGAGCGAAAGCAATTTCTGTCTAAATATAGGACCCCCAGATCACATGATCCTCAGTTTCCCCACTCAAATGGTGATCATTTGAGGCATCCTCTGTCCATCTCTGAGCCCGTGCCTTGACGGAGCCTAGTCATGAAGTCGACGTCATCACGAAGTCGATCTCCTTCTTCGATCAGTTCCTTTGGCGGAAAACAAGGTGCGTCTGGGCGGTTCCAATCTTGGACTTTTGCAGTCGGAGCAGCAAAAAAGGAATGGGATCCGAGGTGTTTTGAAGCACCCGTCGAGTCCAAAATCAGGCCACTCTCACTTGGAATAATGCTCCATGATCACACGGTGGTTTAAAGTTAGTGCAGGAAGCAACCACCAATCCCACCACGGATACCCTGCCAGTGGACACGGTTGCTGTAGCGCTGTGGCACGTCCACCATTCCGGAACAGGATGCATCAGCAAGCCTGTGAAGCCAATCACAGGGCAGGCTGGGTGGCTGGGGCTGCAGGTGAGGGTTTGTCCACAGGGGATTTTCCGATTTACCCACAAGTTATTGCACCTGCGGCCAAGATTGTAGGTATTTGTAGTCAGCGCAAGGGAGTTCCAAACCGCACTTGAACATTCATGAACATTCATCCCGACTTCATCCCCTTGCCTTGCCCATGAGCTCAAAATCAGCAGCAACCACAGAACTGCCATCATATGCCCAAGTGACACAGCGATGACAGAAACGTCGTGGCTTGAACCGCACTGATTGTCGTGCGCTGCGCTGGAACATGGTGGAACATTGACACAGGCAGATCTGGCCCGGCACATCATGGCCCGTCCCCAAGGTTTGGTCCTTTTTTCACTGCTGCAAGGCGCTTGGCGTTGGAAAACCATTGTTTCCGGCTCATGCAGGATGGAAGCCAACAGGGATTTGGGTAGAACAGGTACATTCATTGCGTGTCAAACCATAGGGAATTGTTGATTTTGCTGAACACCAAACAAGTCATAGGAAGTTCTGAACGCTTCGAGCAGGATTATGCCTCTCGCTGCTGAATTCCTAGGTCTATCAGTTTAATCATGTTTAATCAATGTTCACGATGTTCCATGCAGCCTATGAATCGATGATTTCTATTGATTTGTGCATGAATTCTCGGCACAGATCGACAGTCACCAGGTCGCCTCGGTCCCGCGCAGAGTTCCTGTGGTAGCGCAACTAGACCCAAAAATGCGCGCGGATTTCCGCTTGCCGAAGACGCAGCATGAGATTTATCGCTGTGTCCACAGTCTTTCCTCAGTGGCAAACTCACAACCAGCAGAATCATGATTATTATAGAAAACGTCGATTTCGACAGTTCTCCAACCAGATTGTGAGATATCAACTCTCCTCCCTTTGCCCAATACTTGTTCCCTATTGTGTTTGTGTGTGTGTGTACAATATCCGCTCAATCCCATTTATACCATTTTATAACGACCCACGTTCCGGGTCCGGGCAAACAAACAAACATCTAGATACCGGACCACCCAGGATTACTCGTACTTTCAGGCAAGTCTCCACCATATTGTTTCGGTTTCGAATCCCAAGGATGATTTGGAACATCGCTAAAGTTAAAGTGATACTCGAAATACATTTCATCCACCAGTTCGGACAGCTCTGGGATGTGGGCGATGGACTCCACGATCTTCAGCTCAGGGCCCCCTTCAATGTCCACCTTCACCACGACATAGTCATCCACGGTGATTGTGGACTTCAAGAGCCTTAAGAAACTTCCTCGCCTCGTTGGTCATATTTGAAGCCTTTTTCAACACACAATTGTGGTGAATAAATTTTGGATGAATTGGCACAACAAACATCAAGCCATCGATATTGGAATATCCGACTTGTACTTGTACTAAGCATTCTTAAACCATCCAGTTTTGGGGGATATCCAAACGACCCATGCCGACTTGTGGGAAATTGTTCTGAAGTCGCCGAGCTTCTCGGTGAAGCGTCCTTGCGGCGATGCAGGACAGTCATTTTCAGCCACCGGCGCATTGTAGAGATGGAATCGGCCACGAACATCATCCGGCAGGGGACCCCAAAAGGTCTTGTGGTCAATCCCTCGCACCTGCCAAGGCGGCTCACCAAGGGCCCATGATATGATGGCGGTCAAAGGATCACTTATAGGACGACTTTTTGGATCACTTAGGACGACATTCAGGGATGTGTAGGTCAACCTTTAGTTTAACTCCATTGGATACACACCTTTAGGGAAAAATCTTTAGGGCGGGAATAGGGGACCGGGGAGAACTACTAGAGGTAAGAGACACGACATCAAACATCATCAAACACATTGGACTCCATCGGGTACACACCTTTAGGGTTAATCTTTAGGGGGGACAGGGGACGGGGCACTGGGGACAGGGGATAGTGGGAACATGTGGGAACTACTAGAGGTAAGAGACACGACAGCAAACACATTGGACCCCATTGGATACACACCTTTAGGCTAGAGTTAATCTTTAGGGGGGGACGGGGGACAGGGGACAGGGGACTGGGGACAGTGGGAACTACTAGCACGACATCAAACACATTGGACTCCATTGGATACACACCTTTAGGCTTAATCTTTAGGGGGGGACAGTGGACTGGGGACAGGGGACAGTGGGAACTACTAGACGTAAGAGACACGACATCAAACACATTGAACTCCCTTGGATACACACCTTTACGGTTAATCTCTAGGGGGGACAGGGGAACGGGGGACTGGGGACAGGGGACAGTGGGAACATGTGGGAACTACTAGAGGTAAGAGACACGACATCAAACACATTGGACTCCATTGGATACACACCTTTAGGGTTAATCTTTAGGGGGGGACAGTGGACTGGGGACAGGGGACAGTGGGAACTACTAGACGTAAGAGACACGACATCAAACACATTGAACTCCCTTGGATACACACCTTTACGATTAATCTTTAGGGGGGACAGGGGAACGGGGGACTGGGGACAGGGGACAGTGGGAACATGTGGGAACTACTAGAGGTAAGAGACACGACATCAAACACATTGGACTCCATTGGATACACACCTTTAGGGTTAATCTTTAGGGGGGGACAGTGGACGGGGGACTGGGGACAGGGGACAGTGGGAACTACTAGACGTAAGAGACACGACATCAAACACATTGGACTCCATTGGATACACACGTTCGGATGCATCGATATATCTTTCTATTGATACTGTAGCCATGTATCTCCGACGTAGTCCCAAGCGAGCCAAAACGTAGGCCTAAGCAAGGCAATGACCCATGATGGCCCATGGCTTTGGCCAACTAAGAGCGGGCTGGCAACTCTTATCTGCGAATCCTCAAAGTGGTTTATCAATGTTTATCCAGCTTGTCATTCATCGTACCTTACCTTTCTGAAGCTTTCGGACCAAAGTCAAGGGCTTGAGCGGCTTGAGGTTTCCCAAATCATCCCATGATCCCACCTCCCAAGCATAAATGGCGCGGAAGTCAATGCAGCGATCATAGTGCATCCATAAAAAAAAATTGGAATGGATCCCCCATTCGAATTTCCATTCGAGTAGTCACTCATACACTCGAAGCCCGCAACATTCGTACCAGCTCCAAGGTCGAAAAAGACACCTCGGAGGAAGTCTGGGGAAACATTGGGAAACTATCTCCAAGAGCCACCTTGAACGCCTTGAAGACTTGGTTGGTAATGTTTCAAATCCCCTATGGCCCTTGGGACATGTTCCAACCCCTTCTGCCATGCGCCTGTCACTCTGTTGCCACTTTCAGTGCAGGCATTGTCAGGCAGCAAATACGTCAGGTCGAAAAGGTGGTACCAGCGGTTTCGATCAAAACATGTGCAGGTTGGATGTCTTGCAATTCCGTGCAAAGGCTCGATGTATGGTTTCACCCGCGTGCCATCTGGTTGTGGATATTCAAAGTGGGGTTGGAGGAAACCTAGGACCTACAACTACCAGCACCGGAAAAGAGGTGGTGATTCTAGGCATTGAATCAGGTGGGGTAAGACCTTGGTCTCTCTTTTCATGGCAGCTTAGGAAGGACTCACAGGCATTGCATAGTTGCATCAAGAATACCTGTACATGGTGGTACCAAGAACAACACAACATGTTAATCACGCCTTGATATGCTTTGATAATCTGTGATATGTTCACCATGATCATCGTGAGACTTGTAGGCATCATGAACGATGATGATACTGGTGATGATCAACTGCTGGTGCGGATGGAGATGAGGATGAGAAGGGTGAGGGGGAGAAAACAGTCACAAACATGATCGAAACAGTGAAACAACGGAATGGGTACACAAAGCCATAGAAATCATGACAATCATGATGAGGAGCTACAGCAGGAGGACAGCATATTTACTGTGTCTATTTGGATGTGTATACACATATGGCACATTACATTACATGACATTGACATTAACCTTGACATTAACATTGATATGTGCATTTGCTATACAATTGCATTCCATTACATTACACTTCATCACACATCTCTATCCTTGAAATTGAGGGGCCAAATGTTATGGAACTTGGAACTGAGAGTGACGAAATGGAATAGTTTCGTTGCAAAAGTGACTTGCAATTCTCATCGGTCAAAAAGTCGAGGCCCAATCGAATGTTTTCTCTTCATTTTGACAGAAATGACCGAAACACATTGCTCTGCGATATGGACCACAGTTTAAGTTTGACTTTTCCAATTCAAGGGTGTCTTTCCACTTCTAGCAAACCACAAAACCCATCCATCAATACCTTCGTATTCCCATAAAAAAATGCGCAACAAGGGCTAAGGGTTGGGTGGCAAGAGTCGCTGGCTTCATGCTCGGTAGGTTCTCTGGTGGGCGTTCGGTTGGCTTTAAAAACGGAAGAAATGTAGCCCGTCCAGATTGCAGCCTTAGCTCGGTACCAATTTCAATCTGCAAGGATATAGGATGCTGGAGCAAAAATGGGGAGGGTTCCATACATGGGGGTACCCCCACTTGGATGGTTATGGAAAATCCGAAAATAGAATGAATGATTTGGGGGTACCTCCATTTTAGGAAACCTTCAAATGGGGACAGGGATGCCTTTTTTCAACAGACATGGCTGCGCATTCGGATTTTCCTGCTCGAACATGCCAGTAAGCGGATCCGCAGGCAAAGGCACCAAGGATCAATAGCTTTTTATTGGCATTCAAGCCTGCCGTTTGCCACGCTTCAAACCGTCCAAACCCTGCAAACGCCTTTTTGGCACCCCCAACCCCGCAGGCAAAGGCACCAAGGCCACATCAATAGCTTTCTCTTGGCGTTCAAGCCTGCCGTTTGCCAGGCTTCAAACGCTCCAAACCCTCCAAACGCCTTTTTGGCACCCCCAACCCTGCAGGCAAAGGCACCAAGGCCCATATTAATAGTTCCCCACCTGCCAGGTGAGGGTTGTTAGATTTTATCAAAGCATTTCTCCTCCTCCTCCGCCTCCTCTGCCTCCTCCGCCTCCTCACCCGCCGCCTCCTCCTCGCAGTCCAGATCACAGTGGGCACAGCCGGACCTCCACCGCAAGCTCCAGATCCCAGTGGGCACTGCCGGACCTCAACCGCGAGTTGCAGATCGCAATGGGCACTGCCGGACCTCAACCGCGACTTCCAGGTCGCAGTGGGCACTGCCGGACCTCAACCGCGAGCTCCAGATCCCAGTGGGCACTGCCGGACCTCAACCGCGACTTCCAGATCGCAGTGGGCACTGCCAGACCTCAACGGGAAGAATGTCAGAAAAGATGTCAGATAGAATGTCAGAAGATATGCCAGATAGAATGTAAGAAAGAATGTCAGAAAGAATGTCAGAAGATATGCCAGACAGAATGTCAGAAGATATGCCAGAAAGAATGTCAGAAGATATGCCAGAACATATGCCAGATAGAATGCCAGATAGAATGCCAGAAGGTATGTCAGATAGAATGCCAGAAGATTTGCCAGTAAGAAAATGTATAAATGTCATGGTGGGGATCACACGAAGTAAAGTAATTTTTTATTGGCGTTGAAGCCTGCCGTTTGCCAGGCGTCAAACCCTCCAAACCCTCCAAACGCCTTTTTGGTACCCCCAACCCCGCAGGCAAAGGCACCAAGGCTGATCAATAGCTTTTTATATTGGCGTTGAAGCCTGCCGTTTGCCAGGCTTCAAACGCTCCAAACCCTCCAAACGCCTTTTTGGCACCCCCAACCCCGCAGGCAAAGGCACCAAGGCCCATATCAATAGCTTTTTATTGGCGTTGAAGCCTGCCGTTTGCCAGGCGTCAAACCCTCCAAACCCTCCAAACGCCTTTTTGGTACCCCCAATCCCGCACGCAAAGGCACCAAGACTGATCAATATCTTTTTATTGGCGTTCAAGCCTGCCGCTTGCAACGCCTGCTCAATAGCTTTTTATCAATAGCTTTTTCTTGGCGTTCAAGCCTGCCGTTTGCCAGGCTTCAAAAGCTCAAACCCTCCAAACGCCTTTTTGGCACCCCGAGCCCTGCAGGCAAAGGCACCAAGACCAGCTCAATAGCTTTTTATCAATAGCTTTTTATTGGCGTTCAAGCGTGCCGTTTGCCAGGCTTCAAACGCTCCAAACCCTCCAAACCCTCCAAACGCCTTTTTTGGCACCCCCAACCCCGCAGGCAAGGCCCATATCTATAGCTTTTTATTGGCGTTCAAGCCTGCCGTTTGCCAGGCTTCAAACACTCCAAACCCTCCAAACGCCTTTTTTGGCACCCCCAACCCCGCAGGCAAAGGCACCAAGGCCAGCTCAATAGCTTTTTATCAATAGCTTTTTCTTGGCGTTCAAGCCTGCTGTTTGCCAGGCTTCAAACCCTCCAAACCCTCCAAATGCCTTTTTGGCACCCCCAACCCCGCAGGCAAAGGCACCAAGGCCCATATCTAAAGCTTTCTATTGGCGTTGAAGCCTGCCGTTTGCCAGGCTTCAAACGCTCCAAACCCTCCAAACGCCTTTTTGGCACCCCCAACCCCGCAGGCAAAGGCACCAAGGCCCATATCAATAGCTTTTTATTGGCGTTGAAGCCTGCCGTTTGCCAGGCTTCAAACGCTCCAAACCCTCCAAACCCTCCAAACGCCTTTTTGGTACCCCCAATCCCGCAGGCAAAGGCACCAAGGCTGATCAATAGCTTTTTATTGGCGTTCAAGCCTGCCGTTTGCCAGGCTTCAAACGCTCCAAACCCTCCAAACGCCTTTTTGGCACCCCCAACCCCGCAGGCAAAGGAGCTTTTTTTTGGCGTGGAAGCCTGCCGTTTCCCAGGCTTCAAACGTTCAAACCCTCCAAACGCCTTTTTGGCACCCCCAACCCCGCAGACAAAGGCACCAAGGCCAGCTCAATAGCTTTTTATCAATAGCTTTTTCTTGGCGTTCAAGCCTGCCGTTTGCCAGGCTTCAAACGCTCCAAACCCTCCAAACGCCTTTTTGGCACCCCGAACCCCGCAGGCAAAGGCACCAAGGCCACATCAATAGCTTTTTATAGGCGTTCAAGCCTGCCGTTTGCCAGGCTTCAAACGCTCCAAACCCTCGCCACATGAATAGCTTTTTATATTGGCGTTCAAGCCTGCCGTTTGCCAGGCTTCAAACGCTCCAAACCCTCCAAACGCCTTCTTGGTACCCCCAATCCCGCAGGCAAAGGCACCAAGGCTGATCAATAGCTTTTTATTGGCGTTCAAGCCTGCCGTTTGCCAGGCTTCAAACGCTCCAAACCCTCGAAACGCCTTTTTGGCACCCCCAACCCGGCAGGCAAAGGCACCAAGGCCAGCTCAATAGCTTTTTATCAATAACTTTTTATTGGCGTTCAAGCCTGCCGTTTGCCAGGCTTCAAACGCTCCAAACCCTCCAAACACCTTTTTGGCACCCCCAACCCCGCAGGCAAAGGCACCAAGGCCAGCTCAATAGCTTTTTATCAATAGCTTTTTATTGGCGTTCAAGCCTGCCGTTTGCCAGGCTTCAAACGCTCCAAACCCTCCAAACGCCTTTTTTGGCACCCCTAACCCCGCAGGCAAAGGAGCTTTTGATTGGCGTTCAAGCCTGCCGTTTGCCAGGCTTCAAATGCTCAAACCCTCCAAACGCCTTTTTGGCACCCCCAACCCTGCAGGCAAAGGCACCAAGACCAGCTCAATAGCTTTTTATCAATAGCTTTTTATTGGCGTTCAAGCGTGCCGTTTGCCAGGCTTCAAACGCTCCAAACCCTCCAAACCCTCCAAGCGCCTTCTTGGTACCCCCAACCCCGCAGGCAAAGGCACCAAGGCCCATATCAATAGCTTTTTATTGGCGTTCAAGCCTGCCGTTTGCCAGGCTTCAAACGCTGCAAACCCTCCAAACGCCTTCTTGGTACCCCCAATCCCGCAGGCAAAGGCACCAAGGCTGATCAATAGCTTTTTATTGGCGTTCAAGCCTGCCGTTTGCCAGGCTTCAAACGCTCCAAACCCTCGAAACGCTTTTTTGGCACCCCCAACCCCGCAGGCAAAGGAGCTTTTTTTTGGCGTTGAAGCCTGCCGTTTGCCAGGCTTGAAACGTTCAAACCCTCCAAACGCCTTTTTGGCACCCCCAACCCCGCAGACAAAGGCACCAAGGCCAGCTCAACAGCTTTTTATCAATAGCTTTTTCTTGGCGTTCAAGCCTACCGTTTGCCAGGCTTCAAACGCTCCAAACCCTCCAAACGCCTTTTTGGCACCCCGAACCCCGCAGGCAAAGGCACCAAGGCCACATCAATAGCTTTTTATAGGCGTTCAAGCCTGCCGTTTGCCAGGCTTCAAACGCTCCAAACCCTCGCCACATGAATAGCTTTCTATATTGGCGTTCAAGCCTGCCGTTTGCCAGGCGTCAAACCCTCCAAACCCTCCAAACGCCTTTTTGGTACCCCCAACCCCGCAGGCAAAGGCACCAAGGCTGATCAATAGCTTTTTATATTGGCGTTGAAGCCTGCCGTTTGCCAGGCTTCAAGCGCACCAAACCCTCCAAACGCCTTTTTGGCACCCCCAACCCCGCAGGCAAAGGCACCAAGGCCCATAAGCTTTTTATTGGCGTTGAAGCCTGCCGTTTGCCAGGCTTCAAACGCTCCAAACCCTCCAAACGCCTTTTTGGCACCCCCAACCCCGCAGGCAAAGGCACCAAGGCCAGCTCAATAGCTTTTTATCAGTAACTTTTTATTGGGCAAACGCTCCAAACCCTCCAAACACCTTTTGGCACCCCCAACCCCGCAGGCAAAGGCACCAAGGCCAGCTCAATAGCTTTTTATCAATAGCTTTTTATTGGCGTTCAAGCCTGCCGTTTGCCAGGCTTCAAACGCTCCAAACCCTCCAAACGCCTTTTTGGCACCCCTAACCCCGCAGGCAAAGGAGCTTTTGATTGGCGTTCAAGCCTGCCGTTTGCCAGGCTTCAAACGCTCAAACCCTCCAAACGCCTTTTTGGCACCCCCAACCCTGCAGGCAAAGGCACCAAGACCAGCTCAATAGCTTTTTATCAATAGCTTTTTATTGGCGTTCAAGCGTGCCGTTTGCCAGGCTTCAAACGCTCCAAACCCTCCAAACCCTCCAAACCCTCCAAACGCCTTCTTGGTACCCCCAACCCCGCAGGCAAAGGCACCAAGGCCCATATCAATAGCTTTTTATTGGCGTTCAAGCCTGCCGTTTGCCAGGCTTCAAACGCTCCAAACCCTCCAAACGCCTTTTTGGCACCCCCAACCGAAGATTCACGGCCGAAATGGTGTAAATGACGGAAAAAAACAGATTTTACCTTTCATTCTTAGAGTTTAATATGTTTTTCATAGATAGTCGTGTACTTACTATTGTGTATCTACCATATTACATATCTCTAAACATTCATAGATACACATGTACTCTGTACTGCATATTATATATACATATGTATATATATATATATGTGTATATATATATATCCGTAATTACTATGAATTACAATAGTCTACGATAGTCGATGTGCCATCTTTTTTTCATGGTGTTTCTCGAAAATGTTGTCCTCAAAATCGATCGTTTGTCATCACATATTGATCCCAATTGCAACAGGGACTGGCCTCCCCCATAAAAGGGGGTCGGCGGCACCAGGGCGTTAGCCCATTTATTGATTAAACTTCAAATTAAATCTTGTTAATTATTATATCATATCTAATAATAATATTTAATTGTTCCTCTGGAATAGTTTTTCCTCTTCAATTTATCGTTGTGGTGGTAACAAACAATAATTCAATCAGAGTTCAAATACTTAATTGTTCAATTGTAAAAATTATCCTAAACCTCTAGAGATTACCGAATAATCATGATTGTATAATCTTGCATATATAGTCCATACGTCATTATTAACAAACTACCGATCTTGTCACTATGCCATTCCACCAACATTGCAGCGAGAATCTTCTCCCCCCATGGATTTGATACTACCAGCATTGCCGCTGAAGCCACACCATGGCCTCGCAAACAAAGTTGATCAAACACCACACCCCCTGTCGTTTCTGTTGAATCTCCAAAGATATAAGTCAACCATAATCAACTCAACCTGTCCAAAGAAATCCCAACTGATCCGAAGCAAAACACATAAAGTGGGACCCATCAAGGGGTCATGATGTGTTTTCCACTTTACCAAGCCATGACAGCATAATGTACAATAATGCCATGTATATACGGTAAATATGTGGAGAAGGTTTGGAGCTGGGGTTGTTTGCGTTTTCAATTCTTTTCACATGGGTTACAAAAACGAACCTACTGTACGTCCGTGGTGTGGCTGCATGATGGACTGTGGATTGACCAGGTTTGCGCCCAGTTCAATCAGACTTTTCTGCGCGGCGTGCAGCTATGGTCATTCGCAACACTGCAACATACTGCAACGAAATATGATGAAATATGGAGGTGGGTCAAGAGTGGTCAAAATATGTGAAAATCCAAGGACATGATAACTGCTTTTGGTCGTTTCAGGTTGCAAACGATCCCATTTGCTTCAGCCGCTGCAAGCGCAGCTCATCACTGCGACACCTGGTCGAGCTCTCTCTAAGCATCAGCCACAGCTTGTAAAGCTGAAATTCCTCCCAGGATTTTGCAGGTAAAACATGGTACAGTAAAACACACCGGTTCAAAGCACCTGTGTTGTGGGAATCTAACACTACACTGGGTCTTTTCTCACATCTTAAAACCATGTTCAAACGGTCACAAGGGGGTCCCCGCCTCAAACCACAGTTGTCTCTTTGACCGGCACGCACTTCACCAATGACACCAGTGGCTAGCGGTGCACATTCCTCATCGAAGACTTTGGTGAGGTTCTTAAGTCGCTCCTGACCCACCTTTCGCGTGGTCTTGTAGAAGAGGACATCATCAGGATCAATGTCCTGGAGAGAAGTTTCCCATGGATGTGGAAAACTCATCAGCGATCTGTTGATCTGATCTACTGGAGGGCCTACGGCGAAATGACACAAGCCGTGATTAGCTGATCAGTTTCTTGCCAGTCGGACATTCAACCTTCATCATAGAATGGAATCTTTAGGACCTTGTATATACAACCAGAGCTGGACACTAGGTGGTAAACATCCCATTATTTGTAGGGTTTCAACCATCCAAGGTGGTGCAGGATTTCTTCTCCATCCACAGTACTATTCTTGTCTTTCGAACACTTTCTCGTTTGATCCTAAAGATGAACAAATGAAGTTTTTGAAGCACAAGTTTCGCAACCAGCTTGGTAGAATGTCCAAAGCATTGGCATAATAAAAAAAACATCTATATAATATAGTATATCACCAAGCACCATGGTACACCGTGTGGGTTTGTCTAAAAATAGAAGCCCAAAATCCAATGGCCTTATCATGCCTTATCATGCCATATCTTATTTCATGTTCCCTTAAATTCTTCCCCATTAAAGCGGTCCAGTTATGGCCCAGTCAACATCTGCCCAGTCGGTCCCGAAGTTGAAGGGTCTTGGGATCACGATCGCGACCAGGGGCATACGGATCATTTCCAAGCAAAGAGCACCTGGCCGCGCAATTTTTTTTTCGAAAGCACAAACGTTTTTCAGGGAACATCCAAATTCCAAGAATGGAACATTTGACAACTATAAACATGTTCCAGGTGATTTGTTCATATCTCTCAAACAAAACAAAATATCAAATATAAAAATGTAATATACAAGTTAAAAAAGGATGTAAATATAAAGGGTGAGTGGTGAGTGTCGAAAAATCAGGGATAAATCAACATCAATAAACCATGAACTGGTGAGTTTTTTCGGGAAAACCCTGCATTTTTGGACACACACACACAAACAAACAGACAGACAGACAGACAAACAAACAAACAAACAAAGAAAGCAAACAAACAAACAAACAAACAAACATACATACATACAAACATACAAACAAACAAAGCAAAAACATTAGCATCACCAGGCACGTCCTTCTCAACATGGACTGGTTTTTGACATTCATGCCGCGCCAAAGAAGCTGCACAGCTCTCAGGTTGAATCCCGCTTGCAAGATGTTCCCCGAAAGATTCAACTCGCCATGCGGACCGCTGCCAGCTGCACGGTAGCTGGGGATATCGCAGCTCAAGGTCGCATTCATGAGATCTGCCCCCACGGAATTCATCATGAAGAACATGGATTGAACGTGTAGCCTGGCAAAAAAAAAGACAAAGGCAATCTGTCACATTCAGTTCCTAGCTGGAATTTTCTGGAACCATCCCCACCTGGGTTCACAATTGACAGAAGTTCCCACCACCGGGGTCTGAGAATCCAGTTGCTCTTTGAAAATGGCCAAAAAATCTTCATCAGTGGTAAATGGCCCCCGCACGGAGCCGTTCATCAGAACCACATACCTGGGCATCATGGCAGAATGAGTGAGATGCGACCAAGAAAAAACGTGGCTGAGCCACCTCTGGCACCTCAAGTTTTTCCAGAAATTGGACAGAGAAAAACATGAAACTTATGTTTTACAGGCGTACCAACCACAAAGCAACAGCTAGCACACTTGTTTTTCTTGAGCCATACACACAAGGTATTAGAGGGTGAAAACATGTATATACAATGAGACTAACCAAAAACACCCCCGCCGCCCCGCAGTATTCACGGAGGACGGAAGGATGTCAATGTCCGGCATTTGACCTGAGCACGGACATGCTAGGAATCACTGTCAACCCTCACTACCATGCATGTGTTTGGTCTCAGCTCGTCGGATGCATGAGGCAAAAGCTTCGGATGCAAAAACATTTTGGATGTTCCAGGCATTGCAAATCTCAGACAAATACAAAAGTGAAGTTGGCCTGGCTTCCGCCAAGGCATAGGAACATTACCATTCCTCTATGCTGCCATTGGTTTCGGAAACTTCTGTAGCAGGCTGTACAAATGCGGACGCAATCTGGATCGGATGCTGGTGTCAAACTCTATTTTGAATCAATTGAGAAAAGTTTTAATGGAAGTTTTCATCTTTGAGTTGAATGTGAATCGATTGAACTGAATGACCATAGGTCTACTTCATCCAATCGGCCACACCTTCCGGCAGGCATAAACTCGCGGCACGAGGTGAAACACCTACCACGGCTCATACTCAACCGTACCGTCAGTGAAGGTGCGCTTGAAGTGCGGTATGCCATCGATCTCGCAGTACTCCTCGCTCCGGATCAATGCAGTTCGCAGTTCTTGCTGTGGTCTTTCCGTCACAGGTGCCGCAGCCGTGCTTTCGCTGGCAGGAGCTGGAGTGACATCATCAGGAATGAACAAGACCGTGTGGCCGCGGTCCGGCTTTTCCCGACTATGGTTCGGTTTCGGCTGGCTTTGTCTCGAACTCAGAAGTGTGGACAGTATGGACACAAATCCTTTGAGTGCCGCAGTGGCTGGAACCGAGGACAGGATTGGGGGTCTTGGGACTCCTACTCAAGCCGCTCAGGGGGGCAGGCCAGATGGGGACGTTGGAACTGGAGACAGGGCTACCAAGGCATGGGATGGGTTGAAGAGTGGGGCCGATCTACTGCATCTGGCTCTGCTGCACCACCACCTGAGCCAGCCCAGCCTCCGGCAACAGCAGCTTCTTCTTCCGGAAGCACTCCAATGCCTCACTAAACTCTCGACATAGTGGTGGAGGTCATCACGCTTGGTCATAATAATCTCCATGTACTTGAGGTGCAGTGTGATTGCCCCGCGCAGAAAGCGGTACACAAGCTTTCTGTTGAACTGGTGATCGTGGAGATGATAATTATCATATTTTCCACCTTGGGCAAGCATTGTTGAGCTGACACATTGCACTCCTCGTTCCGCCAACCAGTTCATATGTTTCCCCATTTCTCGGTTGTAAGACGGGGGCAGTGAGTAGCCGGAATGGTCACCGTGACTTGCACAGAGAGCACCCTCGGATCGTTGTGAATCTCCACCAATCCTTCCAAAGATCGCTGCACCTTCTTGTATTGTTTCTCGACATAGTCGGCTGCAACCTTCCGGTCAGCTTCAGACTTGGTGAGGTTCGTGGAATGGATCCAAGTGCACCCCTGACACCCGAAGTCACCATGAACATCATGTCCAGCCCATCCGACAACGACCAAGATAGGGAGTGTGGGGCGACCTTGAAGCCTGTTCTCCCTCTCGATCTTCTCAATGAGCTCCCAAACCTGATGGTTAATCGCAGAGAGCCCCTTTCCCCACTTCAAACCAGGATAAACTGATCTGATCTGTTTCAGGGCGTACTCTTTGGCCTGCAGCAGTTCGCCAAAAGCCAGTCGAGAACAATTGGTGGGGCTATCATGACTGGCCACCAAGGCAAACGAGGAATCACCAACAATAATCAAATCGGCCTCACCTTCCGGCGGGCATGCTGCAGATCCGAAGAGAGCTGCAGGAATGTCCTTCACAACCTCGATGAAGTCGCCGTAGGTCTTCTGGGTGTCATTGGCGTCCTTGCTGACAAGAGCGTCGATGACGTCTCCAATGGGCACCTGGCCTGACCCGATCTTGTTGGCCCCCTCTCGTACCCGTCGGGGAAGACGCAAGCCACACACGCGCCACGAATGGCAGCGAGGCGCTTCTCCCACTGCAGCACACGCTCGTATACATGGTGAGACGGTATTCGGGAGGAATCTGTTCCACTTGAAAATTTGCGTCCTGGCGCCAACAAGCATATTCAGTACCCGGCCGCCCTTCCGGGAAGCTCAAACCCAGTCGTCGAGCCTCTTCAACATGAGGAGGGACTGAGAATGAAGCCATCGTCGTAGAAGAACGGGCAAACGGGTCGGAAAGAGCGATCACAGCACACGCGAACGTTCGAGCAGATTGAGCTGCCCGATTGAAAGCTTTGTGCACACAATCTGTGAAATGGTAGGAATAACTTTCAGTTTCTTTGTGGCTTTCCTCTCCCTTGCACGTGGTCGTGTGACTCGTCGCATTGATATTGGGACAGTTCCAAACCAATTTCATCCATTGTAGTTGCGACAGTCCAGGGCTTCTTTATTGGATTTCCCTCGTGGTCTTGTGTGCCGAGCATACATCCATGAAAGTCATATCTCTTCAAGGAGTATTCGTTAATAAACTTCAGGACTCTCAGGAATCTCCAGTACCGGCAGTTTTGAGGCCATTCGATTGCAACGTCAAAACTTCTAGTAAGTAAATGGATAAACCGTTCAAAGGCTTTCCATAACTTCTTCATAGTTTTCACATGCTTCATAACCTTTCTAGCGGGACTTGGGATTTTCAAATTCACATGAGACCACGATGTGCCCCCCCGGTGCAAGAGAGGCTCAGCCATAAAAGGACATCTTTGGACACTGGAAAATCGTTCACAATGCTCGCAACATACAGCTGATATTCTTCAGCCAAAAGGCTGCGTTTCCCGGTAAACTGAACCACCCTACATCCAGCGGCTGCTTCTCTCGAAACATCACTCAACTTTGACATGGGATTGCAGCACATCTCCACGAGCAATCGTTTGGGCTTCAGACCGGCTCCCGGCTCCCCGGAGCTTCGACTGGATGCCAGAGCCTTGGGCTGTGGCGTACTATTTGTTGCCCCTACAGAACTGGAGGATTTGGTTCTACTTCCTTTGGATGCTACGTGGGACATGAGGGCCAGGGCAAACCGCCATTTCTCTGCATTGGTGAAAGGCTTAGTCAAAATGTCGGCTACCTGCATTTTTGACGGTCCGTAAGTTAGGTCATACCATCCCCTCTTGTACTGCTCTGACAACCACGACAAGTTGATCCGTTGGGTTTTGTCAGTGTGACGAAATGAGGGTGACTTCCCGTATTCCAAGATCCTGATGGTGGCTTGGTTGTCCTCGACGAAGATACCACGGATGCTTTTGGGAGGGAAGAGTGACACCATGTAATCACCCATTTTCTCTTGCCCTACAAATTCAAAATCAGTAAGTGCTTCCCGAACTTCCGATGACTCCACTTGATAGTCACTGTCGTATGGTCCAAAAACACGGAAAAATGTCTTTCCAGTCCACTGTATATCAACAGGTCTAGTTCCACGCTTCTTCCAATTATCTTGAATGAAGTCCATCATGCCGGAAGAAATGTAAATGGTCGTTCTGGCACCCAATGCGCTTGATCGGAAATGGGATAGTCTTGGACTCTTCTGGATGGAAAAGGTGGGCCCGTTTGTTTGGGTGGACTCGAACAAGCAACCTTCTTCCTCTGATAAACTCCCAATACTCACCATTACCCTCAGGTTGGGTCTTCATGCTTTCTTTTGGCAAACCTCCCGGAGTGCTTGATCCCCCCCCCACGTTCTGGAGGTAGGCCCACAAACCGGATGAAGGCAATCCTACAGCGCGGAGGGAAATGTTTGCAGCAACTACTTCAGCTTCAGTACTACAAACCGATACGGAAGTTTGTTTCTTTGAGAAAGCTGTGAGTGGAAAGTATGTGTTAGGACCAATGAGGACTAAGAAACAACCGGTGGTACTCTTATTGTCATATTCCCCGGCGTGGTCGGCGTCGGCAAAACACCATAACTGCACTCTTCAATTCGATCGCCTACGAAGGCTGTGAGCTTATAGTCCAGTGTAGAGTGGATGCAACAAATTAACCGATGCAAGGCTTTGTCACAATCATTTGACCACTTTGTTACTCTGGCAGCAAGTCCCTGAACGGCCCGTAGTAGGTCATATCTTGCCATACGGACAGCAAATAAGATCTTCATTAAGACTCTAGCTGCTATTGGAGCAAGTGCACCTTTCGGTTCGGACTCCCCTTCCAGGCATCTAGCGATCCTCTCCTCGTGGAAGGGTGTAGACACCTGTTTCAAGGGCTTGGCGTCTTTACCGGCAAGCGACTGATGGCGGTCGATGCATGATTGCAAGAAAGGCTGCATGTCATAGGTCATTACATTCACTGGCTTGGACATACAGGGTTGATCTTTGAATAACTGATCCATGTATCGGAAACCCTGAGCTCTAGCTTTCTTTTTGGCGTCATTCTTGTCTCTCTTAAGTGATGCAACTGCAATTTTGGGATCTTTGCATGTCTTGGCAAACAGGTAAGTAGCACCTACCCACAGTGAGGGTTTTCTCTTCCCTTGTGCATAGCCCCCCGCTTCATCAAGGTACTTGTCCCATTCTGAAACGGCATCATCTTCCGATGTGCTTTGCACAAAGTCAGTAAACCTCACGTTTGTCAAGTTGCATGCATTAACAATCTCTTCATCTGGAACATAATACCCTTTTCTTGGTTGACAGTGATGTCTGATGTAGACTCCTTTTTATGCGTCAACTTCCCAAAAGTCCTGAGTCCTCTCCGCTGCTGCGGCCTCCTTGGCGGCGGGGTCAGGAAGGGACTTGTCAAAGAGGTAGGCGAAAGGGTGGTCATGAACAGTAAGCTTCACTTGAAGTTCATGTACATGATCACATCCAAGATATCGACCAATGTCAGTGGGGACATCCATGTCGATTCTGGATCCTACTAACTCCCATCCTTTTGACATTGACTCTTTGGGACCTGACATTTTGAAGTCATCTACATATACAACCAGGAGGAGCTTCAATTCAGGATGAAAGAACACTGACGGCCACCCTTCCGGGTCTGGCATGATAAACCCCACAGCTATGAGCATTTTCTTGCAATGAATTTCCCACAATCCCCCCGAATCGGGGTGACCGTACAAAGCAATGCGACGTAGCACAACCGGGCGTCTGTACTTGCCTACCCATTGTTTGGGCCACCTGTCAACTGGAAGCTCCACCCATGTTTCTATCCCTTCCATTAGTGCTTGAGTGTATGCTTGCACACCATCATTCTGTTGGGTGATGTGCCCGGGCTGTGAACCATAGGCATCCACTGATTTCCCAGCCTCCATTGTTGCTGGTGATGAGCCTAGCTCGGAAAACAGAGCGACATCGGCATTTTCGTCACGGACATTATTTCCTTGAAATACCGTTCTACCCTTAAATTTCCTAAGCTTATGACACAGTGGAAGTTCACTGCCCTTTTCCACACAAATTTCAAACACTTTTCCAACGTGTACTTTCTTCCCCTTCTTTTTGGCACCCTCGGAGACTGTGCTCCATTCTTGAACGGTGTCGTACAGCCAGGCAGTTTTCTTGACAAGTTTGTTCCATTCAATGTCAAGTGATTCCTGAGCTTTAGGGTTAGATCTTATCTCCTTCTTGTTGACTGGCCGGGCCACAAGAGTGTTAATGATCTTCTCCCCGCTCATGATACTAACCCGGGCGCACTTAACCCGATGCCTATCTTGGGAGTACTTGCAAGTTGGCATGGTCGGAACATAATCATCATCTGAGTGGTAAGCATGATGGATCTGATTGATAATACTTGCGACACCTTTCTTGGACTTCTCAAGTTTAACAAGTTCTTGCTCGGCTCTAACAGCCTTCTTCTTCTCAGGTCCACTTCTAGCCAGCTTCATGTGTTCTTCTCTGATAGCTTCCGTTCTGGCTTTAACAGACATCGATTGCCAAACGAATGAAGGAATGTCGATTGGTTTACTTGATCCCTTGTACCTTCTCGTTTTGAAACCGTCGGCACTATAGTATTGCGGGTCATCTCTTCTGATCTTTTTGACTACCCCAGTTGAGGGATTGATGACTTCTATTAGATTCTTGTCTGACGGATCGTCCCCTGGGATAACCTCATCCACAACTACCTCTTCTACAGTCCTTTCCCGGAGGTCGATGACGCTCTTGTGAAAAATAGTGAGCATCACCTCACATGGCGCGATCGCCTCATCCCAGGCCTCGTGCTTCGGACACAATATGAAGTTATGGTCTAAAAAGAACCCGGCGTCCCCTGTTCGATGGCATGCGGTTCGGTAGGGATAATCTTCAACTGAGAACTTGCTGATCGGAGAAATGTAATGATCACAATCTCTCTTAACGTTCACATGGGAATCAGCATACTCATACCATCCCTCGCGATCTTTAATATGCCTCATGAAGGGCAACCATGCTTCATCATGAACGGCATGGGCTGTGGACAACTGGAAATCTTCTCTTGGGGTTTCTTCGTCATCAATCATCTCGGAATCCTGATCTTTCAAAGTCGGCTCTTGGTTCCCCAGAGCTTCTGAAAGTCCTGGGTCATCTTTTCCAACCGTAGCTCTGCCTTGGAGAGGAAATTGGGTTTCGTCTGATTTATTGATCTTGAGAACTCGCAAAATGGATGCAGTACCGTTGGACTCGTTTTCGATGAGATCTTTTGTAGGTACAACCATACCTTTTTTTCTCCACATGAATTCTGGATGAATGGCATAGCCAAGGAACAATCCGGGGCTTGAGGTTGGGTCGAATCTAAGTCCCTCCTTGTTCTTCTTTCTGGGACCATTCCAGTAATCAACAAGGCACCCAAAAGGGATAAGTGGACCAAAGCGTAATTCCCATGGAGATTTGTCACCCCCCGTTGCAATGACATTCTGCATGATGCACCAATGACGGGGAGGATGGGGGCAGTGCCAGTGATTCAAACCTGCTTGAAGCAAATTGACACGGGTACCTTCCAATACTGACCGGACTGCCCTTTCGGCTTGAGCATTGGACTTTGATATGTAGTCTCTACTGAGTACGTGACGGCATTGGAGGATCTTCATTGCTGAAATCAACTCTGGCGCGTTATCACTGTAGAAGACACCAATCTCACCATGATGTCCAACAAAATGCTTGATTGGCAAAATGGCAGCATTGGTGGTTCTTCTTGCATTGGGGTAGACATATATATAAAACCTGTGGCTATGTCTTTCACTACGAGTGCACTTTTCTCTTCCATCAATTCCCAATTCATCTTCATCTCGGGTGACAATAAAATCAGCAGTGATGTGGTCACCAAATTTCTCAGCCTTGACTTGGGTGGACCCGCCTACAGCCCTTGAGGGTGGCTTGAACATCTTGGCCTTCTGGCAAATGTCGCAGTAGGGATTCTTTGGGATATGAGTTAGCATATGTCGGATAGACTTAGCTTCTTCCTTCAACGCCTTCTCACCCAATGATCTTTTAAAGTCTTGGTCGAGGCATCATCATGAACACTACTGCTGCTACCTTTCGAACGGCTTTCAATTGGCGGCTCAACCTTCCGGTCGGCATCAGGGACATCAACCTCCTCAGCCTGCAAAGGCTGGCGCTCTGGAACATCAACGGGGTCGGTCATCTCCAATGATTTCAATTTCCCGATCTGGTTCCGGAGACTGTTGTGCTTCATCTGATGCCGGAGTGGCAATACTTGGTCTAGGCTGAGTTGATGGAGTGGAAATTGTTTTCGAATTGTTTTGCAAAGTAGGGTACGTAATCTCTGACAACTAACTCAATGCGTTCCCTATTTGGTTTCACCATGTAAGGAGGTTCACCTTTGGATCCTCTCCAAACGAAGTCGTAACCGTCATCGACACACCTCATGCCAACTGAAACAACAGGTGGGGAGCTTCTAACAAGATATGGATCAATAATGGTCTTACCCAACTTCGGCACGAACACTCTCCCCTGCTTCGATGATGAGCTTTCGCCATTGGCGGTGATCATACGAATTGGATTGTCGGAGTAGTATCCATAGTTGTCAGGTAGTTCACTATCATTCACCAGGTCGGGCACTTCCCGTATCTGCTATCCAGTCAAGGTTGAGGTTGATTGCTCCCTTTACGTCTTCTTTGCATTCCGCAGGGGTAGCTTTGATTCCCTTAGGGATACATTCATTGCAACCAAAATCTGTGTCGCATAAATAGGCACATTTGCTCTCAATATGTTGAAGACAGTCGGAAACGGAACCAGCCAACATGGTACCGACCAAAGCGGCATCATTCACGGCAAGCTGATCAACTTCAAACTGATGTCCTCATGGAAGGTTACCTTATCCTTGGTGACTTGGTTTCCAATTGGCCTCAAGTTCCCCCGGGCTTTCACAAGAAACACGTCCGGTGATTCATTGAAACGAATCGATGGGCAGAGTACTCTTGGCTGAGGGATGAAAAATGCCTGAGACACGGATGCAAGCATGGATGCAACGAGGCAAACAGCGGCAGGTGATGGTTTGGATGAGCTGGCCGGATCCTTGGGACTTTGGGCTCTTTGGGCTCTTAGAGCGACTAGAGCTACGTGATCCCTTCTTCTTCGGGTTCTTGCCAGACTTCCCTTTACTTTTGCTGTCGCCACTTGCCGATCGGGCAGGAGTGGCTTGTCTAGGCTTACCAACCGAACCCTCATGAAGAAACTTGCAATCAGCTCCTCTATCACATCTACCCTGCTTCCAAAAGTTGCAATCTTTCTTGCCTTTCCCCTTTGGCTTGGGAGATCCCGAACGATCAGTAGAGCGACCTCTAGTCTTGCTAGGCTTACGACTTCTGTCACGTGGCTTTGGGGCTTCATGCTTGTAAGTACAGTTGTCTTTACTACAGCCCCCTTTGTTCCATGCCACACAGTACCCCTTTGGGATGAAGCCTGTCTTGCCCTCGACTGCAGGAGCGGAGGGACGACTGGCACCTGATAGGCCTTTGGCAACTCGGTCTCGATTTGCCTCCAACCTCTCACGGTCAAGGTGACGTCTGACAGCGGAAACAAGGAAACTGTAGGTTCGTTTTTCGGTTCCTTCATCAGCTCTGTGGTACTCATTCATATCATGTTGAATGACCTTGCAATTCTTCACTTGTTTGTAGAAGAGTGTTTCCAACACACTTTCATCAGGGGCCTGAACAATCCCAGCCAACACCTTGTTCTTTCTGGGCAACTTGTTACTCTTATCCCCATCAGGCTTGTTATTGGGATCAGGTGGTGTAGGAGGTCCACCGCCTCCATCCCCTCCATCATCACTCCCTCCGTCCCCTGGGTCTTGTTCGTTCGGCACATAGTGATCTCCGGGCTCGAAGTAGTCCACGTCGTCGGGGCCTAATTCGGTCGGAGAGTAGTGTTGGGTTGGTGCCGGAGAGCCAACCTTCCCCGTGAAAGGATTACCACTGCGTTTGCTGGCGGCCACCCCTTCCGGAGGGCGTTCGTTGTTCGAAGACCTGGCAACATCAGATTCTTTCTTCACATGAATTGGAACTCGATATTTCGGGTCATGGTAAACGATCTCAATTCCATCAACCTCGAGAGTCTCAACATTTTGTGGAGAGAAGGCAATCGGTGCTTTGGGGGTCGGAGGAAAGTTCACCTTCGGAGGTGGTGCCGCAGGCACTGCTTTGGATGTCGGCTGTACAAGCTCGAACCCCGGTTGTGATGATGTGAAAATTTCGGCAGTAGTCGTCATAGCAGCGGTTTCAACAATCTGACTTGGACATGCCTGGGCAAACTGGGAATCAAGCATACTCTGTAACTTGAGGTTCTGTTGCATTTGGGATTGCACCGCTTGTTCAAGTTGAGTAATGCGATCATTCTGAATCCTTCTTTCTTCCTCAGCCTGCCTTTTCAGTTCAAGGATTTCTTGCTCTTTACTGGAAAGCGATTGGCGATGATTTGCATCAATGACACGTTTGTAGGCTTGAATTTTCTCACTCATTTGAGCTTCTTGGAACCTTACATGTTCGTGTGCCTCATGCTTTAAACTCTCTCGATACTGCGTTCCCATTCTCATGATTTCTTGTTTTTGGATACCATTGCATCTAAGGCCCTCTGACTCTAAATGCCTTCACGGACTCGCAATGCTTCCACTAATTCCTCAGTTTTGGCCGTGTGGACAGCTTCCGCATGGGCTTCAGCCTGGACCAATACCTCACGATGGCGGAGTTCGGCCGTTGTTTCCACAAGGCTTGTCATTGCAGGGTCATGCGAATGGAGATGAACATCCTGCTTGACAAAATTCACTTGAGGATTATCAACATGCATATTGTGTTGAAAAGTATTGTGAACGTTCATTTGGTTCAATGGGCGAGTCGGTGGCCCACCCTCCCGAGGGGCTTGGGGAACGTATCCACGATGATTGAATCCCACATGAGAAGGCACAGCGTTACTCAAAGGTGGCGTCGTTCCCTTAAACTTAAGCTTCTGGATTTATCGGAACCAGGTGGGGTGCTGATATCCACACTGAATGGGGAAATTGCAATAGGTAGTGTCCCGGGGTTTGCCATGGCTGCGTCAGAGGATGAGCGCGTCCCGTTTCCCGCGGTGGAAGAACCTGAGGGGGCAGACATACCTACAAAAGAGAAGTTACGCTACGGCTGATAACCTGTTTTACAGACGTACCAACCACAAAGCAACAGCTAGCACACTTGTTTTTCTTGAGCCATACACACAAGGTATTAGAGGGTGAAAACATGTATATACAGTGAGACTAACCAAAAACAAGGCTACGGCGCGGTTAGCGACCCGGGGCAACTCATGGATTTCTCATGATGCTTCGTTCACCAAATCATGGTATTTGCAAGGTTTTGTAAAAACGTGATAAAAACGTCAAGTCTTAGTTACACTGGGGCCAACTACCAAAAGTGCGTTTCGTGTGGAACATTCATCGATTTTCAACACGTCTGAAAAGAATTATTGTTTTTTTCTTCTGTTGGACAGATTCAGTCACATATGATCACCAGTCATTCAGCAAAACTCATTTTTCAACTCACCCTTGCAAGTTGTTCAGCGTCGACTCTTCTTGGCCAGCTTTCCCAGTTCCTTCCACAGGTTATGACCTGAGTTGTGTCTGTACATGAAGGCTTGAATCTGGTCCAGCAAGTTAACATGAACGTTAACATCTCCACCCCACCCCAACCCAGTGACGTGACGTCAGTTGTGCATGTGACGCAAGTTAAAATGAACGTTTACATACCCACCCCACCCCAACCCAGTGACGTGACGTCAGTTGTGCATGTGACGCAAGTTAACATGAACGTTTACATCCCCACCCCACCCCAACCCAGTGACGTGACGTCAGTTGTGACGCAGTTAACATGAACCTTAACATCCCCACCCCACCCCAACCCAGTGACGTGACGTCAGTTGTGCATGTGACGCAAGTTAACATGAACGTTTACATCCCCACAACCCAGTGAGTGACTCAGTTGTGCATGCGACGCAGTTAAAATGACGTTAACATCCCCACCCC
Organism: Cladocopium goreaui; assembly: GCA_947184155.2. Taxonomy (NCBI): domain Eukaryota; class Dinophyceae; order Suessiales; family Symbiodiniaceae; genus Cladocopium; species Cladocopium goreaui. The sequence goes on along the minus strand of CAMXCT020000238.1, from coordinate 126,194 downwards.
ACCCCAACCCAGTGACGTGACGTCAGTTGCGCATGCATCAATTTCAAGAGCAACTTGCATCCAATCAGCAAAAATGACAAAAACGCAGGGGTCGTTAATGGCGCCGTAGGCAAAAACAACTTAAATGGGTCCAGGTAAAAATGCACCCCCCTAAAACTTGGATATGGTTGGTTCCAAAAATGGACCAAAAACGGCTGTCCCGCCTTAAAACAAATTGACCCATACCCAAATGGTACCGTCCCTGGCCCCGATACTTGTAGCTCCGAGGAGGGGCTATTGCCAATCCAACCTTGTAGGAGCAGATGTCGAAACCAACCCTTTCTCGGTGTACATACAGCACATTCGGCAGCTGCGGGAAACACTTGTAATGACTTTTCTTCGAAGTGTCTACAAATATGAAATCGATATCCTTGGCTCTCCGACCCCCAACCACCTGATTGATCAGAAACTCCACGTTCTTCGTACTTCTGTCTTCGTCTGCTCGCTCGAAAGCCATAATCAGCAGCGTTCGACCATTGCCTTCATGAGGTGCGCGATCAATTTTCTCAATTTCCTCTTTGGTGAAAGTTGGCGCAGGAGTTCATTGGCACTTGGAACCCGCGCCAGCTTCAGCTCTTCAAAACTTCCATCTGAATTTGCCCAAGGATCCCAAGCTGCAGGTTTTTCGCTTGGAGTTTCAGGCGTAACATCTGCAGTCGTGGGGCTTGCTGTTGGGATGTCCACCGGAACGATCTCATTGGATCTTTCCGTCCTGCCACTGGATATCTCGAAGAGGTTCCCCGAAATGAGTACAACTGCTGCGGTCACCAGCGCCGCGAGAATGAGCAATTTCCATTTCATGGCCAAATCACATGTGATGCTGCAAGCAAATACAAAATGCAGTTCTTGGATTTTCTTGGAGTGGTTCAGCTGCTGACTGTTCAAGGTCAAATAATGTCAAGCGATTTGTTAATGAACTACATCAAAACAGTTATATATACATTTGGATCAATTGAGCTGACAGTTTAAATGTGCTCTGCATATCTCTGCATATTCTTCTCTACGAGGCAAAGCCTGCGATTCCACATACTTGTACAGTGTATTACCATGTAACATTCCACAAATGGCAACTGTTGTAGGTTGAATCCTTGATCTTGTGCAACAGCCACAACAGATCCCCCGTTGCCTTTGGATGCCTTTGGCCCGTGTCACCATGGCAGAGGGTTGGACGGACCTTCGGGAATCCACAGTTCTTGGGGATAATCGTCACGTTTGCCATTTAAATTTGTGTTTTTTTGGGTCTAGCCCATGTTTGAATATGACATCATATGATTATATTATACTGCACATGGCCGGGTTACCCCATGTTTGAATATGACATCATATGATTATATTATACAGCACATGGCCATTGCTCAAACTGTCTGGCACGGTTTGAAGTGATTGAAATTGGATGGTGCTTGGATCCCAAATAGTTGCTGCAAGCTGTCTGCACTGTAAATCCTCTCTGATGATTGGCACAGGATTGTCGTTGTCAGTTGGGGATCACTGGACCACTGGATCACCATGGATCAGCCCTCATCCCACAGAAAGTTGAGTCTATCACATCTAGCCATAAAATTTTCTTCACATAACATTAAATTAAACCTAAATAAAAAAAAAACACTCAGAACAACAAGGATTCACTCTAAATCCAGACGTGCTGACTCCATGCAAATCCTTGTTCTGTATTTCAAACAAGAGTCGCATTGAATTTGCTCACCATCAAGCAACACAAGCAATATCGAGTAATAGAAAAACACATTAAACATGTTGTGAAATAGTTCTTTACACTAGCAAGGAATCCTTTGAACACGGTGCATAACTTCTCAGCCAAGCTAGTACTCCAATCAATCTGAGAACGCTTTTCTTTTCGCTGGCTATTCGAAAATAACTGCACGAGACCTCAGTGAGTGAGCATCCACGACATCCACCAGACAACATGCAGCGAGTCACAGCGAGTCACAGCAAGCATGGCTATACTAAAATCTTTGATACCCAGCCAAGGTTTTGTTGACCATCCTGGTAACCCAGTCAAACCTTTTCCTGTTGACAGCTTGTGGGTTCTGTTCCATTCATCCCGCCGATATGGCCAAGGTGTCTGCATTGACAGGCTTGATAGACGCAGCGGAAGGACATCTGACATCCATCAAACTCTGCACTCTGACCTGATGAACTTTGGACCATCGCAATGCCAAGAATACAAACATTACACCATAGATATAGTATACCATATGTATATGTATATATATATATATAGATTATATACATTATGTATACCATATACATATATACCATATATATATTATATCATATATCCCTACACTGCTGCAGCTCTGTGCCAAACAAGCGACCTCTTTTCCCGCCTGGTCAAGTTTTTGGATCTGAGGAATGATGGACTCACTTTGGCCCATCGAAGCACCGGTGCTAAGGAGCCAAGATTCCCGTAACCAAACAACCCTCGAAGTGCATGAATTCTTTGGTCTAATCTTACTGGTGCTTAGCAGGGAATGAGGGAATGATCCATAATCACTAGTAATAATCATCCCATTCCCCCATTCCCATCCATTCCCTACTGAGCACCAGTATGCACCAGTAAGTAATTTGTTGTTTGAAAATACACTTCTAGCATCAATCTATGATCTGGGCACAAATTCTTGGCACAGAGCTTGTTCTAGATCCAGAAATGTGCACGGATTCCGGCTTGCCGAAGACGCAGCATGAGATTCATTGCTGTGTCCACAGTTTTTCCTTAGTTGAAACTCACCCATGTTTGACTGTCAAGTGTCGACCAGCTCTCAAACCTTTGCCAAAAGGCAAAGCCCTCTGGTAATCTAACATGGCTATTTATAATCATCATTTGTTTAATCATCTATAAGTCCATACATATAAATACTATCCTCCTGTGAACTAACATACAGTATCAGTTTGGACTGAGTGCTTTAATTTCAGCCAATTAGTTTAAGGGAACATCTTCAGCGGAAACCATCGTTTTTCTCGGTAAATGTAGGAAATGTAGGGGGTTCCTTTCCACATTTAGCTGACTTCACCTTCACCAAAATCCTATTGAAAATCGCCAAGTCTCCCCCCCAGTTGCCGCCGCCCCAATATTTTGCCATCTCCCAAAATCGGAAATGATACTCGAAATACAATTCATCCACCAGTTCGGACAGCTCTGGGATGTGGGCGATGGACTCCACGATATTCAGCTCGGGGCCCCCCTCAATGTCCACCTTCACCACGACATAGTCATCCACGGTGACTGCGGACTTCAAGAGCCTCAAGAAGCTTCCTCGCCTGGGTCCGAACATCTTCGGAGCTTTAATGTTTCATGATTTTGATTGATATCAGATCAAGACACCAAGGAGCAATACTGCGATTTTCGGGGGGGATTGGGGTGGATTGGGTTGGGCTGCGGTAGGGCAATAACATGCAATAACTATATATCTATCAGGCTCTAAGGCCCACTTGAAGTTGCCAGGGGTGGGGTGGGGTGGGGCAATGACGGTGTTGACATGTTCAAATCAAGCTTGTCAAGATGGCTGAAAAGGTTTTGTGTGTCCTACCGTGTTGCTACCTTCGCTACCTTTTTATGGATATAATGATATAATTTATAGCAGTAGTGCCGCACAAGGCGGTGGCGGAAGTTTCAAAAATAGGAAACCTATAGGAGAGATTGGTTGTTGTGAATCACGGATGGCAGAGCGAATCCACTGATGGACCGAAAGGTGGTTGGAGCTGTGTTTTTTGGTGGCCACCTGGTCGGTCACCTCACCCACAACTGCTGGATGTAGTGTGGTGTAGTGCAGCTGTAGTTGTAGTTGTAGTGTAGTGTAGTTGCAGTTGCATTTGCGGTGGCGTAATGAGTGTAGTGTAATGTAATGTAATGCAATGTCATGTAATGCAATGTACTGTAATGTAATGTAATGCAATGCAATGTGGGGTAGGGTAGTGTAGTGTAGTGTAATTGAGTGTACTGTGGTGTGGTGTGGTGTAGTGTGGTGTAGTGTAGTGTAGTGTAGTGTAATGCAATTAGTGTAGTGTAGTGTAGTGTGATGTGGTGTGGTGTAGTGCAGTACAGTGTAGTGTAGTGTAGTGTAGTGTGATGTAATGCAATTAGTGTAGTGTAGTTGTAGCTGTAGTTGTAGTGTAGTGTTATGTAATGTATTGTAGTTGTAGTTGTCGTTGTAGTTTTAGTTAGTGTAGTGAGTGTAGTGTAGTGTAGTGTAGCGTAGCGTAGCGTAGCGTAGCGTAGCGTAGTGCAGTGCAGTGCAGTGCAGTGCAGTGCAGCGTAGTGTAGTGTAGTGTCGCGTGGTGTCGTGTAGTGTAGTGTGGTGAAATTGAGTCTAGCGTACTGTAGTGTAGTGGAGTGTAGTGTGGTGAGGTGTAGTGTAGTGTAGTGCAGTGCAGTGGGGTGTAGTGTAGTGTAGTGTCGCGTGGTGTCGTGTAGTGTAGTGTGGTGAAATTGAGTCTAGCGTACTGTAGTGTAGTGGAGTGTAGTGTGGTGAGGTGTAGTGTAGTGTAGTGCAGTGCAGTGGGGTGTAGTGTAGTGTAGTGTCGCGTGGTGTCGTGTAGTGTAGTGTGGTGAAATTGAGTCTAGCGTACTGTAGTGTAGTGGAGTGTAGTGTGGTGAGGTGTAGTGTAGTGTAATGTAGTGTAGTGGGGTGTAGTGGAGTGTAGTGTAGTGTAGTGTAGTGTAGTGTAGTGCAGCGTAGTGTAGTGTAATTAGTGTAGTGTAGTGTAGTGTAGTCTTATGTAGTTGTAGCTGTAGTTTGTGTGATGTAGCGCAATGTAGTGTAATGTTGTGTAATGTAGTGTAATGTAATGTAGTGTAATGTAGTGTAATGTAGTGTAGTGTAGTGTAATGTCATTAGCGTAGTGTCATGTAATGTAGGGTAGTTGCAGTTGCAGATGTAGTTGTAGGTGTAGTGTAGTGTAGCGGAGTGTAGTGTAGTGTAGTGTCGTGTAGCGTAGTGTAAATGTATTCTTGTTGTAGTTGTAGCTGTAGTTGTAAGTGTAGTGTAGCGTAGTGTAGTGGAATGTAGTGTAGTGTAATGTAGCGTAGTGTAGTGTAATTCGGTGTAGTGTAGTGGAGTGTAATGTTGTGTAGTGTAGTGTAATTGAGTGTAGTGTAGTGGAGTGTAGTGGAGTGTAGTGTAGTGGAATGTAGTGTAGTGTAGTCGTAATGTAATGTAGTGTAGTGGAGTGGAGTGTAGTGTAGTGGAATGTAGTGTAGTGTAGTTGTAATGTAATGTAGTGTAGTGGAGTGGAGTGTAGTGTAATGTGGCGTAGTGTAGTGTAATTCAGTGTAGTGTAGTGGAGCGTAATGTTGTGTAGTGTAGTGGAGTGTAGTGTAGTGTAATGTAGTGTAGCGTATTGGAATGTAGCGTAGTGTAGTGTAATGTAGTGTAGTGTCGTGTAATTGCGTGTAATTGAATGTAATTGAATGTAATTGAGTGTAATTGACTGTAATTGAGTGTAGTGTAGTGGAGTGTAGTGGAGTGTAGTGTGGTGTAGTGGAATGTAGTGAAGGTGTAGTTATAGTTGTAGTGTAGCGTATTGGAGTGTAGTGTGGTGCAGTGGTGGTTGTAGTTGAAAATGTTACAAAACCCTCACGTTTTGCTCACTTTTGACAAGGTGCACAAACCCTCGCGCCTGCCACGCGAAACGACGCCTAAAAATCCGAAAATGGCGCGAACATGTGGTGCTTTTCACATTTTGACTTCGAAATGTGCTTCGCGCCACAACGGCGTGCACTTTTTCGACATCTCAACTTCCAAATGTGGTCCGAGAATGGTGTGCTTTGTACATTTTGACTTCGAAATGTGCTTCGCGCCATAACGGCGTGCACTTTTTCGACATCGCAACTTCCAAAGGTGTGTTTGTACATTTCGACTTCGAAATGTGCTTCGCGCCACAAGGGCGTGCACTTTTTCGACATCGCAACTTCCAAAAGTGGTCCGAACCTGGTGTGCTCTGTGCATGTTGACTTCGAAATGTGCTTCGCGCCACCACGGCATGCAATTTTTCATCTCTCATCTGGCCACATGACTCCGCACCCGCCGCTTTAGCGAGCCTACTTTTCGACTCTCCGGAGCCACAAATGATTGGAAAAACACAGTGTTTCTCGACTTTCCTACCTTTTCGCGCACCTGCATCTTCTTTCTTTCGACCCTTTCTCTTCTCTGATCTTCTCTCTTCTGCTCTTCTCTCTTCTACTCTTCTCTTCTCTCTGACTCTTCCCATCTCTGCTTTTCATCCGTCCATATTGTCGGAAGTTTGACTTTTAAACTTCCTTCGATAATGCTCGTAGCGGATTTTCCCGAGCGCGTCTGAGCGCAGGGTTCTTCCAATAGTGGGGGTCTGTAAAACATCTTCTCATCTTCACATCTTCTCATCTTCACATCTTCTCATCCTCACATCCTCACATCTTCACATCCTCACATCTTCACATCTTCTCATCTTCACATCCTCACATCTTCACATCTTCTCATCTTCACATCTGCTCATCTTCACAGCTTCTCATATTCACATTTTCTCCTCCTCAAATCTTCACATCTTCTCATCTTCATATCTTCTCATCCTCACATCCTCACATCTTCACATCCTCACATCTTCACATCTTCTCATCTTCACATCCTCACATCTTCACATCTTCTCATCTTCACATCTGCTCATCTTCACATCTTCTCATCCTCAATCTTCACATCTTCTCATATTTCTCATCTTCACATCTTCACATTCTCTCTTCCCCTCTTGCTCTCTTGCCCTCTTGCTCTCTTGCCCTCTGGCTCTCTCCTTCTTTTCTATTTCTCTCTTGAAGGCTCGGGGCAGTGCCAACGAGACGGCACGAAACGCAACCCTTTCGCACCAAATGAGGAGGTTCGATCATCAAAAACTGAAGTAAAATTGCGATTGCTCTTGTCCAATCGCAACCCTTTCGCAGGAAATGAGGTTCGATCGCCAAAAACTGAAATTCAATTGCGATTGCTCTTGTCCAATCTCAACCCTTTCGCACGAAATCAGGTTCGATCGCCAAAAACTGAAATAAAATTGCGATTGCTCTTGTCCAATCACAACCCTTTCGCACGAAATGAAGTTCGATCGCCAAAAACTGAAGTAATATTGCGATTTCTGGCGTCCAATCGCAACCCTTTCGCACGAAATGAGGTTCGATCGCCAAAAACCGAAGTAAAATTGCGATTTCTGGCGTCCAATCGCAACCCTTTCGCACGAAATGAGGTTCGATCGCCAAAAACTGAAGTAAAATTGCGGTTGCTCTTGTCCACTCGGAGCCCTTTCGCACGAAATGAGGTTCGATCACCAAAAACTCAGGTAAAATTGCGATTGCACGGGTCCGGTCTCTGTGTTTGTGTGTAAAAGCGTAAAAGCGTCTGTGCGTAAGAGCTTCTGCGTGTGAAGGTGTTTGTGTAAAAGCTTCTGTGTGTAAAAGTCTCTGTGTGTAAAAGTGTCTGTGTGTGTGAAAGCGTCTGTGTGTAAAAGTCTCTGTGTGTAAAAGTCTCTGCGTGTGAAAGTGTTTCTGTAAAAGCGTCTGTGTGTAAAAGCGTCTGTGTGTAAAAGTGTCTGTGTGTAAAAGCGTCTGTGTGTAAAAGTCTCTGCGTGTGAAGGTGTTTGTGTAAAAGCTTCTGTGTGTAAAAGTCTCTGTGTGCAAACGCGTGTGTGTGTGTGTCATCTGAAAAGATGTAAAACTTCTAACTTGCTTGATGAATTTGCTTCGATGGTTTTCATTATTGACGTCGGTAGCATTTTCGTTTTTCACTTATTTTTCAAATAGCAGGAGGGGGCCCGTGGGCACATGGATGGCACGGGCCAACGAAGACCCATCCATGATGTCGTGCAAACGTACCTGCATTATTTTCCATTTCCGAAATGGCGACCGGCCAAGCCAAGAACCGGCATGCCGTTTTTCAAACCAAACAACTGTACGGTTTTCGCAATCTGGCTGAGCTGCATCAGAACTGGTAAATCCTTCGAGCAAGGACGTAGAAAGATTACCTTCGCACAGTTTCTCACTTCTAATCATCAAACCGTGCCTGTCAGGTTAACTGAAGTGTTTTTTGCACGACGTGCGATGCATTCCACATCAGTAATTCGATAAGATATTTCTGAGCAAGTGTGTCCTTCGTAACGATATTCGTCAAGGTGGTATGAACCCTTCGGGGAAAGCCTTTCCAGGCTAACAATTGACGGTAAAACGATGTCTGAATTTACACTTTTGAATTAGTAATTCGTCTAAGTAAAGTGAACTGCCGGCCTTTTTTCGATTCTCACCTGTCGAAGTCGTTTGGTTGAACTACTGCCCGCCGTGCCTGGGAACCACCTTTTTTCTGATTGACCATTTGCTGCATAGCCTGAAGCTGCGACAACATCTGTTTTTCACTACTGCCCAAGAGAGTACGGAGCTCGACACTTCAACATGACAAGTGACCATGTGAAGGCTTCAGGACATTCCTGCAGGTGTGGTGATTTTTTCTTTTATGGTCGTTGGTGAGGTTCAATTGTGCATGTAATTCACTTGACTACTGACAGCCGTCGATGGGGTTGAATTGAATACCGAGGGCCTTTGAGCCTTATCACGATCCTTGCATGAATTGTGGACGCATCTTTGTTGAACTAGTTTTTAGTGAAACCACCTGACAGTGCGGCCATGTTTCCTGGACGTTTTCCCAACGTCCCTGATACGATGTGGAACTTTGGATGGAATCCACAAGCGATGGGACTTCCAGGTCAATTTTGTGGAGGTGATCTGATGAACCAACAGTCACAAGCTCAGTCTCAAGCTCAGAGTCAGGCACAACTTGCGGCTCTCAGGGAGCAAAATTCCATCCTGAATCAACAACTTGCGTCACAAGCTCAATCCCATATCCAGCATCTCCAACAGCTTCTTCCATTCCAACAATCCACACCCACTCCACATCCACCTCAGTCCACACCATCAGCGCCAGAACCACCAACACCGGTGGTACCTCAATCCACACCACCTGGATCCAGTGTATCCTTCAATGCAGAGGAGATGATGCAGCAGATGAAGAACACGGTCGAATCCAGTATGCAAGCTTTTGTGGACAAGAACCAAGAGCGCAACAAGAGTCATCCTCCACTACCTGCACAGCCACCAGTTCCAATCTCTCCACCCATTCCCATCCATCATCCTCCACCAGATGACTTCCCACCACCACACCAACGTTCCCACCGTCGCTCTCGCTCTCACCGTCATCGTTCTGGTCCCAGAACACCGGACAAACGTCCGATCTCCATCCCACGCAGTCCCCATCGACCAAAATCCTCCAGACGAGCACATCGTTCGTCTCGTCCACGCCCTTCATCTCGAAGAAGACGTTCCACGTCTCGAAATGCTTCGAGGCGTCCAAGCAGAGCTGCATCGATCACATTGCGTTCGGCCTCTCCATGTCGTCGAGAAGTACCACATCCAGGAGATGATGATCATCCACTTCAGGAACCCAGTCACTTGCCAGCCAATCTTCACCCAGCAACGTGGGAACACCACCCACAACCATCCTCTCATAATGAGAATCCCCAGTCAAACTACTACCACTACGACCATCACTCCACCAACAAGTGGAAATCCTGGGGCCAATGGAAAGACTATTCCAAGTCTTCATACACATCCCACCCAGTGACCACAGCCATTACGACTCTTCCACCAAACCGCTCACAGCATTCTCCTCCGATCACACCACCTACAACCGACCACGCCGACCTCCACACAGATCAGGCTCAGTCCAATCTCGTGGTTCCACCACCGTCCCTCCAGGACGTGTTGCCATCAATCTTCAAGACGGCTCGAAAGAAGAATGGGTTCGACATATCAGACATGCTCTGAACCATCCTGACAGAATGCGCGCAGCGAATGAGCTCGAGCTGCCGAGCGTCCCAAGCCTTCTACCACTATCGATCAAGAAGAATACGAAAAGGCTTGTGAACAACTTCACCAAGTTGATCAAAGAATCCCCGCGGATGTGGTCAAGAAGGCGGTCCAACTCTTTTTCAGCACCAACCTTTTCCCTGACTACGATTTATCCACTTGCCATGTCCGTGAACTTCCAAACACCAACAGGCTTGCACTCGTCATGCCTCTACCAGACACCAGCCACTTCCAAATGCCACCTCCCTTCGGCCAACAGCACAATCACACCTGGGCATTGTGTCATGGAACGACAATCCACACTTCTCAGCAAATACTCCTGGAAGGAAAGATCAGACCTGCAAACTGGTCTTATCACAAAGACCCTCAGCGTTGTCACCTACCAACCTTTGGGGCATTCTTTCTTGGCAGAGAAGTATCCAACAGTGACAGAACAATCCCACCTTGGGCAGAACGAGAACTCCTTGACTCCATCAGCAAGAAAGGCAAGGGCCAGCAGGACATCGTCGTAGGGGCGATGTATCGAGGGTCCACTGACCACATTGCATATAAAGCTGGAGGCAACGAGATGGCTCAACTTGGTGCGATTGAAAAAGGAATTGTCAACACTTCCGAGAAGTACACGATTGCGCACAGCCAACATGTGGGCTTGAAATTCATAGCTCTGAAATGGGCTGACCTCAAGGGCCCCATGAAGATCGACATCGGTGACACGACCTCAGATGACTGTAACTATCGCAGCACTGAGGAACGTTACTCAGGACGTCGTCGATGATGAACACTCAGCACTGCACAGGTGTTATCTTGCATTATTAGCGACATTCGGCCTAAACAGGAATCCGAATTTTACTTTCTAGGAATTTCCTGGACAAACGCCTTGGACCAAAATGCACGGTTGCTCCAATCTGAATTTCAGGTTTCAAATCCTTCTTTCTCTTTCGCTTCTTGATGTTTTTTGTTTTACCTGGGTATCTTGCTGGATGCACATGTCTTGTTGAAGATTTGTCTTTGTTTCACCGGTGTTCTGGTTTTTGACGTTGATTTTGATCGAACCTCCGTGATCTTGCAATTGTGTTTTCCTTCAGTGTCCAAAAAGACATCATCCTGCGCACCCATGGCGGAGTCGGATCGATCTCGATCCCCAGTGCCTGGACGGAACCGTGCTGAACCTCGAGCTCCAGTTCCACCGGTACGACAAGAACTACCCTTCTTTCCTCGATGGTGTGGACCAATGCAAACGGCAATCTGGCACTCACAACAAATGTCACGGCCTCAGTCTCGACCTCTGTTTCGACCTCAGTTCAATTTACAACAGTCGGGACCTTATTTTCTGAATCAATCCATCAGTCAAAACTCAGCCACTCAGTCGGGCACATGGCCAAATCCACGGTTTCCACCGGCACCTCCATCGTCACCTCCACCTACCCTGGCATATCCATTCCCACCTCGTCCAACAACTCCACCTTGCTCACCTACCTTGCCTTGTCCACCCACTCAAGCTGCATCACCCAGCACTCCATCAATCCCTTCGTCCCAACCTCGTCAAGCTGGTACTCCATATACGAACTCACCCGGAGGTCATACAACTGTTGATGACAGCCGCACATATGGATTTGGCCTCAATCCTCACTGGCAAGAGGATAAAGACCACTACGACAACCAGAAGATCAACAGCTTGATTTTCCCTCGGTGCATTCGTCAATCAGCCTTCACGCAGAAACTGGACATCGAAGGATGTGATCCTCTGAAATTACCGGTGGCGGCCCTGTTGTATCAACAGGCCAACAACTTCTGGCTTCGCAAGCTGGCTCATGGACGTGAACTCTACTTGATACCTACTGGAGACATCACAGCAGTTGTATTCATGACGGAGCTCTTGACCCAGCTCAGAAACAAGTGAGTGGACCTGGACAAGGTCTCCTCTTGCAAAGCCAGACAAGATGGAAAGCTTCTTGACAAAACCAATAACACCAAGTACGCGGCACAACAAATTGCTGACCTCATCCATAGCTGGGTTCCTACCCGTACAGCAGACCCAGACACCCAGCATGAGCTCACTCAACTCGAAGCCAGCGAGTCCTGCTTCAACACCCATTCAAGCAGCTCTCCTTCGGAATTCCCAAAGTCCAGCACCTCCAGCACCACCTGGCTTCGATCCGTCCTCTTTGCTAGTCGCCACCACCACCGTGAATCCATGGCTTGCTCAAAACATGCCGCCAGCCCTTGCAGTGCGAGCCTTCAACAAATGGCTCAAAGAACTCAACTTATCGGAATCAAAGAGGAAGGTCCTCACGGACAACATTGCAAAAACAGAGGAATGGCGGGCTAACCAGCCGGCAGAAGCTCTGGACACAGTCGAACGAGTTGCCGTCATGATGGGCATCCCTGTCAACCATGGGGAAGAACTATGATGCGCTCAATCTCCTTCAAGCCATGACAGCAGGCATTAGTCTCACCAATTGACTAGCACCTCTCTTTCGTCGCAAACTCAAGCACAAGGTGCTTCAATCCCATTTGCACATTCTCCATTCGATGATTCTCGTCATCTACATTTTGACTCCCTTCACCATGACTCACAGCATCCATCTTTTTCAGGGCTTCCGCATCATCCAAACACGTATGATGGTGTTGGCAATTCTCCACGGTCTCCGACCCAATCCTAAGCTGAAGTCAATTCTGGAAGGGTGTGCCGATCTCAAGCACCTACAATTTTTCCAGCCTCAGAGCGTCTACATCCGTTTCACTCACATTGCCAACATGCAACCCAAATTCTATGTGGGCTCTGCAATGCACAACACCCTCGACAGAGAGTACAGCCGCTCCAGGAAATACTTCCAACTCACGAACGAGAGACTTGTCCAAGCCGAGCTGGCACTTCGCTATTGGCATGACCACGACAACCTGTACATTTGGGCTCCGATCCCAATCTACACAGACAGAGCAGACTATCGCAGCCTCGAAATGGCCCTCATTCAAGAGTGGCAACCCAGACTCAACTATCCCTTCATTTGCCAATTCTTCCACCCAAAGAAGGGTATTCTCAAAAAAACCCTTCTGAATACCAACGCACAGTTTGGCCTCGCCACCCTTTGGCGTCGTGCCAAACACAAATTCACTCCACATCTTGTTCGTCAAGTCTTGACGTCATCACGGTTTCAAAACCGTCTTGAACTCTGGACCATCATCCACGCCTTAGGACAAAACCTGAAACCATAATAACACTTTGATGGTGCAAAGACTATTGACATGTTAGAGCTGCAAGTCTCTTCTTTATCGTTGTTCTTCATTTTTTTATAAATAATCCTTTGATTTCAGTTGGTTTTTACAAGCTTTTCTTAAGGCAATGGAGGCAAATTAACTTAAGTCAATTTTTTATCAAAATTAACTATTAGTTTAATTTTTTGCCTTAAAATTGAAATTTGACTATTAGTCATTTTTTTGCCTTAACTGATCTTAGAGGTTAGCAGGAATGAAGAACTTGCCCTGTTCACCTACAACGTCTTGCTTAACACCCACCGTCTTGAATCATTCACGGTGTACAACCTGCTATGTTGCATCAGCCAACACATCTGGTACACGTGGGATCGCTATCTTCCCCCGTCCTCCATGGACATCCGGTGGCAAGACGAGACTGGAGACACTTTCGCTCTCCACAACGAGGACCGCCTTGTTGAACTTCTTCATGAATATCGTCCTCATTGGACTGAGGGCCAAGAATTCGGCATTTTACTTCCGAACCATATTCGATATTTCACGTCTCACTATCAGCCCTATATCATGCGCATGGGCTGCCATGAGGCCCTCCCAAACCGCAACATGCTTCCATAAGGCGGATAACAAAGTCCTTGTGCTTTATGCTTCATCTTTTAATATCTTTTAATCTTCTTTCCTTCCATCCCATGGTGACCTTGTTCCTTTTTACCTCTCCATGTAATATCCCTCAGCCCTTGGCTTCAGCTTTATCATGACCAAGCGTGATTCCTGTCTCGCCGGTTTCACCTCACCTCGAGCACTGATGAGCATGCCACGTCGCCATTCTCGATTTCAAGGTCAATCCAGTAGTGGTGCTACATCCTCCGGTCAAAGACCTCATCCCAGCAGTATCACCGACGATCTGACCCTACCATCCCTCTCCGGGAGTACTCATAGCGGCATTTCGTCACCGTACGGATATACCGCACCATCTCAATCCGTCCCTCTACCCGTTGACCCTTCCCATCAGGCTCCACTACAGCCGGCAGTTGAAGAAGCTTACCCACTCCAGACGGAAATCCAACGACAGAATCGAACACTCCATACTCACATTTTCACGGAGGTTCGATCTCCTCAAACGGGAGTCAGAAGCCTCATGGTGACGGAAGTGGACCGTTACGGGGTCCAGCACAACCGTCAACCGGAGTTCTTCTTCAACGGGATTGTTGGTCACATTCGTGCTGACCGCTATGGATGGATTGACTCATGGGAGCAATCAACTTATCTCCCCAGTTACTGGCGTCGGCACTTCAATATTCCTGAGGTGGAATATGAGCCATACTCATGGCATCAACACCCACAATCGCCTGACAATGCTGATCAGCCTGAACAAAACCAGGAGTCTCTACCGGGCTCAGAGATGGACGAGACTGACTCCATCATCGCCAATGTTGGCGTGGCATCGGCACCAAGTCAGATCCACCAACTGGCTTCGGTCCTCTGGGACATTCTCAACAATGGCAGGGAATCCAATGCTGCGATCCTTGAGAAGCTTGAAAATCCGGGAGATGACTTGAGCACAAATCCGGTCCAGGTCTTCTCGGCAACAGACTTGGCTCACCTTGCTAGCCACTTGGCTGTGACGACTCAAGCTCTTTCTCAACAGACTGCGACCATGGAAGCGTTGTCGGACATTGATGATTAACGACACCTGAACTTCCTGCCTATGTCGTTCTGAGCCTACCGGATAATTCAAATGCAGATCTCCTCCCTGTGTTTTGATTTGCGTTAATCGCTTTTTCCTGCTTCAGGGCCTAGATAAGAGCTTCACGAGCTTTCTCGACATCGTCAAAAAAGCCTCGCGGCAGCGAGGCGTGTGTGTGGATCATCTGAAAAGATGTAAAACTTCTAACTTGCTTGATGAATTTGCTTCGATGGTTTTCATTATTGACGTCGGTAGCATTTTCGTTTTTCACTTATTTTTCAAATAGCAGCAGGGGGCCCGTGGGCACATGGATGGCACGGGCCAACGAAGACCCATCCATGATGTCGTGCAAACGTACCTGCATTATTTTCCATTTCCGAAATGGCGACCGGCCAAGCCAAGAACCGGCATGCCGTTTTTCAAACCAAACAACTGTACGGTTTTCGCAATCTGACTGAGCTGCATCAGAGCTGGTAAATCCTTCGAGCAAGGACGTAGAAAGATTACCTTCGCACAGTTTCTCACTTCTAATCATCAAACCGTGCCTGTCAGGTTAACTGAGGTGTTTTTTGCACGTGCGATGCATTCCACATCAGTAATTCGATAAGATATTTCTGAGCAAGTGTGAAAGCGTCTGTGTGTAAAAGTCTCTGCGTGTGAAAGTGGTTCTGTAAAAGCGTCTGTGTGTAAAAGCGTCTGTGTGTAAAAGTGTCTGTGTGTAAAAGCGTCTGTGTGTAAAAGTCTCTGCGTGTGAAGGTGTTTGTGTAAAAGCTTCTGTGTGTAAAAGTCTCTGTGTGCAAACGCGTCTGTTTGTAAAAAGTTCTGTATGACAAACTATACGAAATTTACGATGCAAACTATGGTCTTGTGTTTGTGATATATTGTCTTGATACTATTCTTCTCGTCTGCCTTTAATAGTCTTTAATACATCTTTAATATATTGTCTTGCAATATAGTGTCTCCATACTAACAACAGAAGACTCTGCTCCTCTACGCTCTCGGGCCATCCGTCGTCTAGTTGGATTGTGCGCAGAGAACTTTGCAAGCAGCGCCGAATGGAAAACCGCAAAACCGAAATTCTCCAGAAATCCTCGCAATCCCATAGTCTGTCCATCAAACTACGATTTATGTATCCAGTTGCTCCTCAGAAATCATCGATCTTTCGACTTTAAACAAACGTGAAGAATGCATAAGAACACCAGGTTTCTTGAGGCACTTGCCTTGTCCGTAATGTCCAAAATCCCCAGTTCGTTTTTTTGTCAACCCCGCCGTTTAAGCACTGAAGGCGAGCGTCTCTGCGAAATTTCCTTGAGGCGAGTCAGGACAATCCTTTTCAGAAACGGGCGTGTTGTAGAGACGCAGTTGGGCTCGAACTTCGTCCGGCAAAGGGGTCCAGAACTTCTTGTGGTCAATCCCTTGCACCTGCGAAAGTCGGGAAGTGCTGTAAGGAACCCTGATTTTTGAGGATGATATGCCAATCTATTTGGACGTTTCCATACATGGGGGGTACCCCAAAATGGATGGTTTATTTTTTGGTTTATGACTGTATGATGGAGAAAATCGCATTAAAATGGGATGATAACTGGGGGTAGCCCCCGTTTCTTTGGAAACCTCCATTTGTCGCACACGAGAGGTCCGGCCTATATCGACATAATTGCATTTCTCTTGGTGAGGTCAGTGAGGTCACTAAGAATCCCTTTTGAAACGTGAAGACTGAATATTTACAGTTATGTCTAAAACTAAGGTGACCCCAAAATGCAATCCAACTGGCCCGAATCTGATCATTGCTCATCCTTAACATCAAACCAAGACTGCAAGATTCTGAGGGACCTCAAGAGTGAGACAGATGGATGGTGGTGTGCCCCTGCTTTAAATCCAGTTTTTATTCCCTGACTTCTTCTTGCAGGCACCTCTCCATCCCTTTCGGAGAGTGAAAATGGGAAGTGATAGGAAAGTCACCAGCTATATGGGGAAGAACCCGATTTCCAACCATATCTTTAGGAAATTTATGGAAATTTAGGGGTCACCATCCAGAAAAATCTCGCACCGGGGTCATGTTGAAACGTCTCCTGATTCAGTTTTGGTCCAGGCCAAGCGGCCAGAATGATGGATGGGTTTGAATCCATGAAGAAAAAGTCCTGGCATTGAGACCTCAGACCTTCTCACATCTCAAACTATGGACAGTGGCCGTGCCCAGCCTTGACTTCCGTGGCTGCCGGACAGAGCCGATGCCAAGTGGTACAAGTGGGCCACCTGGGCCAGCACTTCCCAGGAGAAAGCAACAGGTTTGAAGTTTAGAGAAACGTTCAAAGCACTTCCCAGGAGAAAGCAACAGGTTTGAAGTTTAGAGAAACGTTCAAACTAACTGAAGCCCGCCTATGGATTCTCATCCCAACTCAAACTAAATTGGTAAAGCCGAGTTGTGACCCCAAGATGATACCCATCCAAAGGTGATCTCGCAACCGGATGGCATAGAATGAACAGCCTGTTCCAGAGATGTTTCTTTTTGGTATTGGTTCATGGGTATGCTTCCAAGACTCCAAATCTCTTCGACTGCAGCCAGTGCCCAAATAGATAGGAAAACGAAAATCCCATGGGCGGCTGCACCTCTGGGATGGTCACACGTTCCTTGGGGTGCCCAGGAGGTGCCGGCGAGGAGGCCTGCCCGTGGCATGGTGGGTTCCGGGTTCCTTTGGCAACTGGGGAAGCGAGGCTGAAAGTCTGTGAGACCGAACTAACACATGTCAAGAGATCATGCCACATCGTTTTGCACAAGAAACAACTTCAAAAACCTCAGCCTCCGAGTGTTTCTCACATGGTAGTCTGTATAAAACTTCAACACCTTTGTGATCTTTCGCGCAAGATTTGTCTCCATATGTCTCCACACCCCATGCAGCCCGTATCCCGTGCAACTGACGCGGACATCTTTGGACCTCTACTTGGCATCAAAACGCATCAACTGTCCGCCCTCGCCTGCAACTGAACCCGATTGAACTGATTGAACTCCATCTCAAGTCCTGGCAGAAAGGACGAGGACAGAAAGCAGGAATGAAAACCCCACGGGACGGGCAAATCACAAACAACTTCTTGGTGTGGAGAAACATGGAGAAACGAAGCAACAACTGAATGGCAGAAAACAGGGTTGCATCTTTCTTGCTCGTTTCTCTTACATTCACTACAAGCATCTGCAAGCCACTTCTGGGCTTTCAATTGGAGGGGATGAATCGGAAGCCGCCTGAGTGCTAGAAGGTCTAGCATCCGGCTCCGATCAGAAGTGAGATTGTGAGTCAGCATGGCAAATCTGCAGGTGTACTGCAGTGCCGTGGAGACTCTTCGAGGGAAGTGGAACGTGAAATAAAGTCCTCTCCTAAACGCACTGTGAAGCCAAATTCAAATGCATGAACTTTACGATGTGAAATGTGGACATGGAAGTCTTGCCCAAATAAGTACTATAGGTGAATTTTGGATGATTTTGGATGGTTCTCGTGCGTTGCGAAGTGCTAATTTTAACAAATGTGTTGATCAAGACTTATCAAGCATAAGTATCAATCATGCCGTGTGGGAGAGGACATGCACTCATGGCTGCGCACGCATCATAGCTTGCATCAATTTTCTCTCAGAAATCCAGCTTGAGACAAAGAGAGGCTCGCCACCAACGATCCAAAATTGCAGCACCTTTCACTTCCATGCGCCAAGCCAGATCCTCGCATCCAAGAAGATCCAGCAGCCAGCAATACCCAAGCCCGGTGCACCAACAATCCCCAGCAGGGCTCAGTCCATGAAGAGCCCTTGGCTGGCCGATGTGATCACCTTGCGGCACATGGGGCACTGCCTCAGCTGCTGGCAGCGGTGGCAGTCGCGGCACACCACGTGACCACATGGCATCAGGACCACGGCTGGGCGGTGCTCGTGGCAAATGGGACATGTCACGCAGGTCCCGCCCGAGGCTTTGGGGCTCCGCTCCTGGCCGGTGGAAGTCGAATCGTCGGCAGCCCAATTGGCGGACATAGTTGCTTGGCAAACCCGTTTGTAGCCTGAGGGAGGGCAAGGCACCTGTCTCCTTCCAAAAGCAGAGACATTTCCATCTTGAAAGCCCAACTCCACCAGAACTTCCTGGAGCTGCTGCTGCAAGCGGCTTCGGTCAACAGAATCCCTGTACCCCAGGTCGCGGGGATAGTCCACCTGCATGGCGCAGCGAAGCTCCCGCCGATGGGAGGCGGCTTCGCATTGCGCCATGAACTTCTCCTTGATCTTAGCCACCCAGAGCTGCAGCAGCCGCTGCGTCTCGGCCTCGTACTGCTGCCTTTCAATCTCGTACCGCTGCTGGGCTTGGACAACGTTCCTTCCCAACTGCTGAGCGAACGACATGGTAGACAGGGTCGGACGCGGACGCACTCTAGATTTTAACTGGGCTTCTCACCTACTGGTGGCAGAATGCTTCGCAAGACAGCTGGTGAAGCCATGTGCAAGAAGCCATGTGCAAGCAAAACGCAAGCAAATTGCTGCAAAAGACATCGAGTTTCATCAATAATCCGCTGGTCACAGACCTCCTTTGTTGAAACTGTCCAAAACTGCCCCTGATCCCTCCGCTGTGTCCTGCAAGTCTGGTCAAATCCAGCTTCCCTTTGCAGTGAAGAGTGCTCCTTGGAGCGGGGCTGAAAGCATCCTTGAGTCAGTAACTGTATGCTTTCAACTTCTACCAAACTGCACATGACTGCACTGTATTCAGTCGTCTTGGAAGATTGCTTCAGAAGTTGACAGAAGATTGGCGGATTTGGGGCTCAAAGAACTTTCACCCGTTGGCAGGGACTCTCTGGACATCTTTGAGATGTTGCTGGGACCATGGCACGTCGAGTCGCTCCAGTGCACACCGGCGCCACCTGGCCATGATGGCGATGAAAACTGACAAAGGCGAAATGAAAATGGTCTCCAAATCTGAACGACATAAACCGAATCACTGCAATCCAGACTGTGAATTTCCATCAAAAGCACCATTACGGATTGGGGTTTCCAAATCAACAGGGGAGAGGGCTCTCCACTGCAATGGCTCCTGTGTCAACTTCTTCACGCACATCTGCGACCACATGTTTTTTGTTTCTTGGGCAGCACCAGACTGCAAGACAACGTGAAATGGTGGGGGTTGTTGGGCAGTGGGAAGGTAGGCTGAAAACTGCTGAAAATCTGCAAGGCGCAACGTTTGCACAAGAAAAAAAAATACAAACTCGGAACAATTCGGAACATCAAAGGAAAACCCCGGCTCACACTGCAGTTTGCAACGATTCTAAACCTAAACACTTTGTGGATGATTTATTTGCAGAATGCATGCATCATGTATGTCATGCAATGGCACACAAATGTTTGGAATTCTTTGGAGATTGATTGGGTCTACATTGAACACAACAAAATGCATCAAGTGTCCGGGCTCACCTCACCAAATGTCTCCACCAAACTCCATCCGAAGGTTCTCAGCAGGCAAGAGTCCTGGCAAAAGTCTTGGCAGCCAACAGGGATCCGTGGAAACCCAATTTGCCAATGGGACAGATCCCTAAAAATTGGAACATCACGGATTCTGCTGGGTGCATCAATCCAAGGTGAGGAAGCAACGGCTATGGTATAAACAAAGCAACGGCTGACTGGCACAAGACCAGGCTGCATCTTTCTTGCTCGCTTCTCTCACATGCACTACAAGCATCAGCAAGCCGCTTCTGGGCTATAAATTGGATGGTCAATCGGAAGCCTCCTGAGTGCTAGATCTAGCATCCGGCTCCGAGCAGAAGTGAGATTGTAAGTCAGCATGGCAAAATCTGCACTTGCACTGCAGTGCCGTGAAGACTCTTCGAGGGAAGTGGAATGTGAACTAAAATCCTCTCCTGCATTAACTGAAGCCAAGTTCAAATTTGTGCAATCTTTGATGTGAGTTCTGGATATGAAAGCCTTACCCAGCTAAGTGATATGTAGATTTTGGTGTGCTGCAAAGTGTGGGATAAGATGGTATAAGCCATATACCGTATAAAGTAATTATCAATCACATCATGAGAGGACATGCACTTGTGGCTATGCACGCATATCTGGCGCAAAAATTCTCTCAGGAAGGACGGGCCATCCAGCTTCAGACAAACAAAGCCTCACCACCAAACGTCTCAAGTGTCCAAAACTGCAGCACTTTTCGCTGCCATGTGCCAGGCCGCTAGGCAAAATCATCCCAAGAAGACCTTGCCCACCAGCCAACGGGGCTCAGGATGCTCAGTCCATGAAAAGCCCACGACTGGTCGATGCGATCACCTCCCGGCACATGGGGCACTGCCGCAGCTTCTGACAACCGTGGCACTCGCGGCACACCACGTGGCCACAGGGCACCAGGACCACAGCTGGACGATGTTCGTGGCAGATGGGGCACGTCACACAGGTGCCACCGCGGGCTGCGGGACTCTGCTGTGGGCTGGTGGAAGTTGCATCTTCGGCGGTCCACTTGCCGGTAAGAAGGGCACAGTAGCTGGAATCAGGCCTAAGCGCTCTCTTAGCAAAAGGAGCAACGTTTCCATCTTGGAAGCCCAGCTCCGCCAGAATGCCCCAGAGCTGGTTCAGCAGGTCTCCGCCAGTACCCCTGGCTGCGAGGTGGTCAGGATGGCCAACCACCATAGTGCAGGAAAGGTGCCGCTTGTGAGATGCTTCGACGCATTCGGCCATGAATTTCTCCTTGATCTCAGCCACCCAGAGCTGCAGCAGTCGCTGCGTCTCGGCCTCGTACTGCTGCCGTTCCATGTCGTACCGCTGCTGGGCTCGGACAACGTTCCTTCCCAACTGCTGCACGAACGACATGACGGACAAGGACAGGTGCTCACAAGGCTGCGTACTGTAATCTTACCTTCTCACCTGCTGGTGGGAAATGCTGCGTCAAACAAGTCATGAAGCGAGTCAAAACGGAAAAGGATCATTGAGAACCTAAAGTGGTACTGCAAAAACATGAGGTGGTTTAATCAACAATACACCAATGACCAGTAAATGACATGCTATCCACAGACACGTTCAAACAAAAATCTGGTGTGTTTCTGAACCTTTCCCAGAGGACACGTCCATGTCATGCCAGTCAGGAGACCCAAACCCCCTTCTCCTCTGCAGCAGGCAAATGCACCTTGAAATGGGGCTGGTCGCAGTTTCTTTCTCTTCAGTCACCCATTGGTCCAGGCCGATTTCCTTGCAGGATTTCCTTCGCCTCAAGCCAGTAGCTACAGTAGTAGCTGTGCTCAATTTCTACAAGACTCTACTGAATTCAGATGAATTCAGGCCTGTTGGCAGATTGCTTCAGACTTTGACAGAGAATCGGCAGATTTGGGCGGCGCACGTCGAGTTGCTCCAGCGCTCACCGGCTCCACCTAAAGGTTTCAACCAATGAGCGAAAATTTGGGGCCAAGACAGGCCATGATTTGGGCAATGAAAACTGGCAAAGGCGAAGTGAAAATGCAGGAAATCAACCAAAGATGTGAACGCATGTGAACGCCAAATCTGCCATAGATGCATGTCAAGGCTGATCACAGAACAAAACTTCAGCTATCAAGCATCGGAAAAAGACTTCCAGGAGCTACAGTGCTTAGCAACGATGTGCTGACTATGGATTGCAGCGCTTAGTATGCATGCCGAGCTAATTTCCGTGCCACGTGCCACCATCAATATATTCCTGGACTATCAAGTGTGATGCAAAAAGCATCACAAGATTTTGTGTCTTCGTGCTTCAACAAAGAAAACATGACAAAACCCACAAAAACTTGAAGCAACTTAAGACTCTGCATCATTGCCCAATAACTTTCCCTACCTTTGAAGCTTCACCAGCTTTCGCACCAAACATGAGTGGCGGAGATCTGCGAAACTTTGAAACCTTTCGACCCGGCCACCCTAGGCCGTCATCAGCCGTGGCGCCCAGCCTTGATTTCAACAGTCTCAAGCAGCCGGAGTGCCTCCGTCTGCGACGATGAAATAGACCAACAAGATCCAACAAGTTACTTGAAGGTCACAAGTCACAAGATCGAGAAACAGCCCATCTTACAGAGATCACTTCCCATGTTTGCTCCCTGTTGTGAATGGTCCCCAATGTGGATAGAAAAGCAAGCCATCCTCTAATTGTAGCCATGTCTTCACGTTGGACGTTGGATTGGTTACCAGCGCCCATACAGAACCCAAGGTGGCTGCTCCCTCATGCCATCCAGTGGCCTGAGGCCGATCCATCAGACGGTCCTGGCGGAGAGGGAATGCCATCCCCAGACATGATTTGAAGAAGGTGCAATCCCTCCATTCGCGGTCAATGAGTAATTGGCAACTTTGCCGAACGATTTGTCCAAACTCATCACTTCTCCACCCTTGATACTCAACTGGAACGTTATGGGCCCAAGGAGCAGTCCATCTCACCTTTTGTTTCAACCTTTCACCTGTGATCTCTGTGGCAAGGTCGAATACCGCTTTTGGGCATCGACTCGGATGGTTAAAAAGGACTGGGTCTTTCTAGCATCCGACTGTTTCGGAAGAGAAGCTGATCATTGAGGCACATCCTTCCCACTTCTTTGGTGAGCACCACAAACAAAATCAGAAATGGACAGGGCGCCATGAATCCAAGTGCTCTTTTTTCTTAACTGAAAGTTGTGGAAGGGATGCTTCAAAATCAAATCCACACTACCTGTTTGTGGAAGGTGCCATGCCCCTCTCACTGCGGGGGCAAAAAAGATCATAAGGTAAAACCAGGAGAGCCTCATACCCCGAGGTGTCGAAGATCCAAACCTGCTATGCCACTGACTGTTGGGCATCAAAGAACCATCTGGCATCCATCTCAAAAAGGCCAGAGCCAAATGTCTCAAAGATTCAAAAAGCGAGGCACCTCTTCCTGCCGAAGGATCCTCTCATCCAAGAGGATAAGAAGATTCAGCCCACCAAGGCCAGGTGCCTAGCAACCACCACCAGCCCACAGGGCTCAGTCCATGAAGAGCCCTTGGGTGGCCGAAGTGATCACCTTGCGGCACATGGGGCACTGGCGCAGCTGTTTGGAACGATGGCAGTCGCGGCAGAGCACGTGGCCGCAGGGCACCAAGGCCACAGCTGGGCCATGCTCGTGACAAATGGGACACGTCACGCAGGTGCCGCTTGCGGCTTTGGGGCTCCGCTCGGGGCTGGTGGAGGTCGCATCCTCAGCGGCCCATTTTGCGGTCATGTATGTGCCTCTGGAGTGAAGAAATGCAGAGACACTTCCATCTTGGAAGCCCAGGTCCACCAGAACGCCCTGGAGCTGCTGCCGCAAGAGGTCGGGAGGAACGCCCCTTTGTATCAGGTGGCCAGGAGAGGTAACCCACGTACGGCTGGAAAACTGCCGCTGCTGGGATGCAGTTTGGCATTCTTGGATGAATTTCTCCCTGGTCTCCGCCACCCACTGCTGCGTCATCTGCTGCGTCTCCACGTCATACGCCTGCTGCAGATTGACGGTCTGCCTTGCCAACTGCTGACGGAAGGACATGACGGACACGGACGGACACTCCCGAGATGCTGTCTACAGCAAGCCTAGCCCTCTCACACCTGCTGTCGGCAAAATGCGGCATGCAAAAATGCAACAACCACACGACTGGCCAAGGTTCAGCAGCAAGTCGATCTGGAGACACTTAGTGGAAATCGATCATCCACAATTTCAACAATCGCCCCAAAACAGCATAAAACAGCTACATTGTCTGTGTCTGTGACTTTCCAAGGAGGCACATGATGTTAGAAACCCAACCCCTTTCTCACCCACTCCTGTGCAGCGATGGCAAAAATGGTTGGAGATCCTGCTTCACCCGGTTTCACCTGCAGGAAAGCCCAGAATCTTAGTATTGGTTGCTGGGTATAGGATGGTATAGGTGGGTCATGTCTAGCAAGCTTGGTATCTCTCACCTCCTTCCAACTTGATAAATTCAATCCATCTTACAACAGAACTTCTGGCCAAGTTGTCAAGCGCTGCTAAACTAACAATGACAGACCTGACAACCCAAGTTCAGGACCCACAGACCTTGAGACGTCGGAATAATGCAACTCTCTAAATGCCATGCGGAAATTCTCGATGTTCAGGAAACTCTCGGGCAAGGTTGATTACCAAGAGATAGGTTCTCGAGGTCGATGGCCAAGCTACGGAGCTTTAGGTTTCCAAGGTTCCCAACGTATCTAAATGGTATTTCAATTGTCGGTTGTCCTATAAATCTGGGTTCGCGCGGTTCCCAGTAAATCGATGTAAATCGTAGGTTTCGGTTGTTTGTCATGCTGGGGAAGCTTCGACTTCTCAAATGACATCCGTCATTTTCAAATCGTCACCAGCTTTTTGCAATCGGTCACCACTAGAATCCATGCAGCAAATATGTCGTGCTACTGGCACACAAACATCACAAATAGATACGAGTACAAATAGTGGGGCGTCTTTCAGTCTGGTTCGCATGAATTGGCATCAAAACGCACCAATTGTCCGTGCTCGCCTCCAACTGCACCAAATGCTTCAACCACAAACTCCCTGCGAAAGTCCTGATAAGAGTGACTGGAAGGGCAAATGACTTGCCTTTTCTAGAAATTGAAAAGGATGATGTTGGGATGTTCTTGACAATAAGGGTCATGCTGGGATGTTGTTGGGAATCGTGAACGTCAAAATGCAAAAGAGCTGAAGAGCAACAGCGCAGCTTCTGATGTTTTAGCAACAAGCAACAGCTGAATGGCAGAAATCAGGGTTGCATCTTTCTTAATCGTTTTTGTCACACGCAATAAACGCAGCTGCAAGCCACTTCTAGGCTTTTTCAATTGGGGGAGTGAATCGGAAGCCTCCTGAGCGCTAGGGTCTAGCATCTGGCTCTGATCGGAAGTGAGATTGCGAGCCAGCATGGCAAGATCTGCACTCGTACCGCAGTGCCGTGGAGACTCCAGTGGAACGTAGACTAAAGTCCTCTCCTAAACTCACTGAAGCCAAGTCCTACGATGTGAAATGTGGACATGAAATCCTTACCCAGGTGAGCGCTACTGTACGTAGATGCTGGTATGTCGCAAAGTGCGAACTTGAGCTTCAACGAATGTTGTATCACGATGTGTCAAGTATCAAGTGTAGGAGAGGACACATGCACTTATGGCTGTGCACGCGTCATAGCTTGCATTAATTTTCTCTCAGGACTCACAAGCCATCCAGCTTGAGACAAAGGGAGCCGCAACCGAGTTTCTCAACCATGCAAAACACAGCACCTTTCCTTGCCGTCATCTGTTGGTTGTAATCCTCTCACCAACAAGAGCCCACCAAAGCCAGCCAGGTGCGTAGCACAGCCCACAAGGTTCAGACCATGAAGAGGCCCTGGGTTGCCAATACGATCTCGGCCCGGCACATGGGGCACTGGCGCAGCAGCTTGGAATGATGGCAGTCGTGGCAAACGACGTGGCCACAGGGCACCAGGACCACGACTGGGCGGTGCTCGTGACAAATGGGACATGTGGCGGAGGTCTGACTAGAGGAGGGACTGTGCTTCTCTTCGCAGCAAGTCTCAGTATCTGCAGTCCAAGAGGCGGTGACACGACATGTTAGCCAGCTCACAATCTCGACACTGACAAAGTTTGGAAGTCCAAGTCGGCCAGGTTTTCTTCAAGTTTCTCCTTGACCATGTCTTGCCGGCAATCCTTTCTCTCTGCTAATAGACTAAAGTCATATTCATGACAGCACCGCGACTCGCCAGCCTTCGATGCAGCCTCACAGAGCCACATGAACTCGTTTCTTACGTCAGCAACATCTTTGGCCATCAAGCGCTGAGTTTCAACAGCATAGGCCCTGAGGCTCCTCCCCAACTGCTGAGCAAATGCCATGCAGAAGGCTGCAATCAAAGCGCAACGCAGTCTAAGTTCCTCCTGCTGGATTCAAAGGGCTTCAAGGTGCACCATGTGTGATAATCTGATACTTTCACTGTCAGTTGTTTGGTTGTAAAGGGAATTGAACCTGTCATGGAGGCTGTGGATTGAGACACTGTTTGTGGTGCCTTTCCATTCCAACCACTGCAATGTATAAACTGTATAATCTAAATATACAGTATAATGATAAACCAAGTACAGTGGGTACCAAACGGGTGCCGTAGTGGGGCCCCTTAGCCAAAAAACACAGTGGGGCCCCTTATTTTTTTAGGTGGTTTAGAGGTAGTTTGGAGGGTTCTTGACCATGCATCTCAATTTTTGATCGCTGAGGCAATGGCCACACTGCAGCCTGGCCACCGGCTCATGTAGGAATGATCGACCAAAGGCATGGGCATCAGGTACAACACCTTCAAAGCTATGGAATGGTTGGCACTGAATGGCCCAAGTTAAAACAGATAGGTAATAGAGTTACTAGAGGTGCAAGGTACCCCAACACAATGTTAAGTATCATTAGAAGGAAATTCCGTCGTTGGACATCTGCCATGCCGAGCGCAAGAGTGGCAGCAAGGATTTCAATGATGAGGCGAAGAGCCTTGTCCAACAACATATTTGGAGGGTTTCATCGGGAAAAAACATCAACATTCATTTTTAAAAACCATGACTGTGAATAAGGATCATGGCAAAAGCGTTGATGGCCCGTATCGATGATAAATGTATTGAATGGATCCGACGATCTGGTGAGTTTTGGCCTGGCGGAGACATCCGCGTTAGTGCCAATCAGTGGCTGCGAGCAGCATTCCATGACAGTTCCCTCAAGAAAGTTCTACGTGAGAACTCTATGAGACAAGCCTTACACATTGTTGTCAACAAGAAAGGGCTTCGTCTTCAACTGAGTTGATACGAAATTGTTTACTTTTATTTCCTGGTGAGCACATGTTCCAACATCATCCCCTGCCAACAATAAGGTTTTGGAAAGTCTGCCGACAATAAGGTTATGGTATGGGACAATGCATTTTGGGGAATGACAACAGCTGGGCATAATCTTTTGGAAAATGATATTTTTACCGAGCAAAAAGGGTTCATCTCCATTTCAAACCATGAGCCTGCAAGCTCGTTGGGCAAGTTACGGTAAAATCCCAAACGTAATCTGGTAAATGTTTTGGGCTAGAAATCTGAGAAAATTCCAAATCTATCCAAATCCCAAAAAAGGCGCGTGTCAAACGTGTCAGTGGCGTGTCTCGGGTGGTTCCTTGGGGGTCCCACAGTGGGACCCCTTAGGCTAAGGGGTGCCGTAGTGGGACCCCTTAAAAAGTGTCGGGGGTGCCCACCAAGTTCAGGGGGCGTGTCATTTCGTGTCGTGAAATCTCATTTTTGGTGGTTTGGTCAAAAAAAACGATCGATCTATTCTGTGGCTCCAGCGGGTTTTTTCGGGAACAACCTAGTCGATCTAGTTCCAGCCATGCCGGATGGAAAAGAGTTTGAGGCTGGCTAACCCTATTGAGTAGGGAAAACTCTGGAAGTAGCATTTGTTTATATATATTATATATATATGGCTGACTATCCCTGATGTTTCATTTTCATGTGAGCATATGCACATGCTCCACTATTTATATCACAACGAACACTGATGTAATACTTGGCTGGGGGGCTATGTCGGCTACTTTACCTGGGCAGGTGAGCGCTGAGAAGATGAGGGCACTCAAAGCTCAAACTGTTCCGACAGAGGCTTTCAAAAAGTTTGAAAAGAAAAGAAAACAAGCACTTGAAGATATCGAGCAAAACAGAAAGGAAACAGCACCATGTGAGGTTAGACCATATCGTCTACGACTGTGCTCCAGAAGTTTCTCCACTGAAACTAAGCTGCTATACAGATGAGGACGTGATGGGAAAACTGAAGAAATTAGCGATGATTTCATATCCCAACCAGATGGGACGACAAGTTCTGTCACGCTACGCTGCATATACATGCGTGCGATGGCTTCGAAGACTCACAGAATAAGCTAGAGTATATACTCTAAATGTCAAAAGATGTCACTATGTATTTTTTTATGCTGTCATTTTGTGTACTGTGAGTTTTCGGCGACTGCATTTCCAACCACTCCCGTTGGCACCTTCTGAGCCTCTTTCCAAAATGTTGAGCTGGTCCAGCCGATGCCGCCGCAGCGCAGCCAGGTGTGAACTGGTGATTGATGGAATGGGGTTATTTGATAAGATTACCAAAGAATACCTACAAATATATCTTACTATATCCAGCACATATGTTTTTAACAGTTGGTATGACCGACCTTGGGAATAAGGGTTCCCGTAGTGGGACCCCTTAAAGATATCAACTTCCAAAAACACAGTGGGGCCCCTTTGGCGGTGCTGGTATATATATGTAATTGTATATGTATATATCCGCAGTTAAAAAAAAACACTTCGATCATCATTGGTTCATCCAAGCTCAGCAACTCTCCGCCTTTTACAGCTCCCTGGAGGTGCACGATATGCATCGATGCCAGTAGCGGAAGCCCCCTTTCTTCGCCTTTCACATGCACTCACGGCTGCTAAGGTCGAACACCGCTTTTGGGCATCGACACGGATGCTTAAAAAGGACTGAGATGGACCGAGCCTTTCTAGCATCTGGCTATTCCCGAACACAAGCTCATCATTGAGGCGCATCCTTCCGACTTCTTTTTTTATTGCCACAACGGATCAGGCACCAGAATCATCCAAAATCCATAATATGTTTCTTTACTGAAAGAAAAGTTGTGGAAGGGATGCTTGAAAATCAAAGCCACACTCCAGTTCGGGCAAGCTGCCACGCCCTCTCACTGTGGGGCAACACCAAAAAACACAAGGCGTCCAGATTGAAATTCAAAGGGCCTGGCCACCAAACGTCTCAACCATCCGACACTTCATTGCAGGATCACCCACGAAACCAGCCAACCAAGGCCAGAGCAACCACCACCGGCCCACCAGGTTCAGTCCATGAAGAGCCCACGGCTGGTCGATTTGATCGCCGCCCGGCACATGGGGCACTGGCGCAGCTGCTGGCCACAGTGGCAGTCGCGGCAGACCACGTGGCCACAGGGCACCAGAACTACGGCTGGGCGATGCTCGTGGCAGATGGGGCACGTCACGCTGGTGCCACCGGAGGGGCGACTGCTGTGCTTCTTTTTGCGGGAACTCCCGGCATCTGCACTCCAAGAGGCAGTCACCTGTAAATAATCAATCTTGTTCGCGCTCCGGACTGACAAAGTTTGGAAGCCCAAGTCGGCTAGGTGTTCTTCAAGTTTCCTCTTGACCACGTCTTCGTCGTAATCTCGTCTCTCTGCTAAACGGTCAAAACTATAGTCACACCAGTCGCACGACTCTCCATTCTTCGACGCGGCCTCACATCTTTCCATGAAGTGCTCCCTTACGTCAGCAAACCTTTTTTCTATCAAGCGATGAGTTTCCGCAGCATAGGTGTTGAGGTTCTTTGCCAACCGCTGAGCGAAGGCCATGCAGTGCAGAAGGCTGAGAAAAAACGGGCGAAGCAGTCCTCGGAGCAAGTGGCTTCAAGGTGCACCGCGTGATTCACACTGCACGCATTCAATGCTAGCTGCTTGGTTACCACAGAGAATTTAAACCAGGTTGAAGCTATAATGTGCTGACAGAACGACATGACGGATGAGCTGACGGATGCACCCGGATATCCCAGGATGTCTACAGCAAGCCTAGCTCGCTCAGTGCCCCTTCTTGACAAACAAATTCAGCAAATACATGACGTGTATCAACTTTCTAAGCTTCAGCAATTCTTCATACCGGTGACATGTTTCAGAAATCATCCCCAATCTCAACAATCTCCTTAAACATTCGCCATGATGATGGAAACTCAGCCCAGTTGGAAACCCAACCCCTTCTCACTCACTCCTTTGCAACGATGGCAAAGTTGCATGAGATCAACCCGTGGCGAGCTGCCACCTGGCAAATGCGGCTGCAAAAGCACAAGAATATTCCACACATCTCAACAGTCGATAAAACATGATAAAACGTCAAAATTTCGACTATCTGAGTCTTGGCCGATAATCCAGAGGAAACCTATCTCCACATCAAACTGCGAAGGCCAAATCAGGGCACAAAAGATTGCATGGATCTCAAGTCTCCGAACTTGGTCGACAGTGGTTCACAGAAATCAAGAACAACATCGAGATCGAAGGAACAACCAGCCCTCTGAAACAATAGCAAGGTTTTTTTTGTAAAGTCACATATCACCCTCAGACGTCTTGTTATGCGGCGCCTGGCCTTGAATTCGACCCTTCCGCCAAGCTTTTCAGCTCCTGACAGAGAAAATGCATGATCATGAAAATGAAAATGCTTCATAGGCAAAACAGCAACCAGCAGAACCGGTGGGGTTCCACCAGAACTCCAACTGAAACCAGCCTCCGGATTCTCATCCCAAGTCGAACTGAAATTTGGAGAGTCAGGAAGCGACCTCGTTATGATACCCATCCAGAAAAAAATGATCTCCAAGAATGAACATCGTGTCTCCAATGGTGGTTTCTTCGTATTGGATTGCTTCCAGAACTTTAAATCTCGATCTGCGGCAGCCACTGTCCAAATGGATAAAACAACACGAAAATATGTGCAGCTGCACCTTTGGGACGAGTACAAGTTCGCGTTTACAGTGCACTTGGGAAATGGGATGCCTTGCAAATCATCTAGAAAGAAACTGCTCCAATAATAAGTCCTGCGCGAGGTTTCTACAGCAATGGTTCCTGCGTCAACTTCTTCACCAGCGCCTTCACTCAGCTTTCTGAGTTCCTGGGCCGTGGCATGATGAGGTTGTAGGCCGAGATCGTACAACACCAAAACACATGCCACAAGACTGAAAGAGGTTGAAATCTGAGTGGCTCTAAAGTTACGCAACCAAATACATTCAACGAATCGGTTGGGATTGGGAACTCCGCCTTGCACTGCAACTCGAGACTTTTCTTGAGCAGTTTCAATGTTTCACTTTTCACTGTTCAAAACCCTTGATTTGTCTTCAGAATCCATGCGCCATCTATGCTGCGCAACTGGCACTCATATCTTTGCACCTCTCTTGGACATCAAAACTCAAAACATATCAAGTGCCATGCCCGCCCTCGCCTCCAGTCCCAAGGCACAGAACTCGATCAGAAAGTTCTGGCAAAAAGGGCAAGGACGGAAAGAAGGGGCGGAGACCCCATGCAACGGTCAAATCACAAACACACCAGAAAAGTCTTGCTGCAAGTCCAAAATGAACAGTCGAAAAGTGTCATGCAAAAATGCGCATGATGCTGGCACTTACCCCAGGCCGAAGACCAACTTCTGGTGTGGTGGAACAAAGCAACTACTACTGACTGGCACAACAGGGCTGCATCTTTCTTGCACGTTTCTCTACCATGCACTACGAGCATCTGCAAGCCACTTGTGGGCTTTCAATTGGATGGATCAATCGCAAAGCCTCGCGAGTGCTATGATCTAGCATCCGGCTCCAATCAGAAGTGAGATTGTGAGTCAGAATGGCAAATATTGCATTGCCATGAAGACTCTTCGAGGGATAAGTGGAACGTTGACTAAAATGGATGCTAAAATCCTCTCCCACTGCCACTCAAACCAAGTTCATATGCATGAAGTCTTTGACACGAGGCGAGACTGTTGACTTTTGGAGTGTGCAGGCGTGGATTTTGACAAGTGAATCCTACCCATCACATGTTGTAGGAGAGGACCCGCACTATCATGAACTTATGGCTATATGCACGCATCATATCTTGCATCAATTTCTCACAGGAAGAATGAAGCATCCAGCTTGAGACAAAGAGAGCCTCACAAAGATCTCAACTGACTCAACAGCCCAAAACTGCATCAAACCCTTCACTGCCATGTGCCAGGCCGGATCATCTCATCTACGACGACCCTGCCCCCGAAAGCCATTGATCCTAGCATGGCACACGTGGCAGCGTTGCAGATCCTTGGTAAAATGGCAGTAGCGGCAAAGCACATGGCCACAGGGCATCAGGACCACGGCAGGGCCATGCTGCCAACAAATAGGACACGTCGCGCAGGTGCTGCTGGGTGGTGGGCTGGTGGAGGTTGCATCGTCCACCTTCACGCCATTTCGCCATCTATGAGCGACAGACATAACTTTTCGAAACCTGGACTCCTCTTCAAGTCTGTACCCCTCCAGAGTGGCCCTAAAGTGTGCCAGAAAGAGCTCTGAATCACTCAACTTAGGGGCGGCTGAGGGCGCATCTGCGTCCCAATTGGCTGTCAGACGGGTGCAGCGAACCCAGGCGTAGCCTCGACGGCGAGGCACCTGCTTCCAAAAAAAAGGAGAGACAGCTCCATGCCGGAAGCCCAACTCCGCCAGAATGCCCTGGAGATGCTGCTGCAAGAGGTCTTCACGAACATCCCTGGACGACAGATGGTCTGGACGGTTAACATCCATGCGGCAGGAAAACTGCCGCTGATCCGCTGCAGCTTGGCATTTTTGGATGAATTTCTCCTTGATCTCAGTCACCCAAACCTGCAGGAGTCGCTGCGTCTCAGCATCATATGCCTGCTGGAGAGTGACAGTCTTCCTGGCGAGCTGCTGAGGGAACGACATGACGGGCACAGAGACGCGAGATGCCGTCTACAGCAAGTCTACTTGTCTCGCAGCTCGTGGTGATAGAATGCTTCGCAAACAAACGCTGCAAATGCACGACTTCCATCGACTTGCCAAGTTTCAGCAGTTCATCCAAGTGGAGACATGCTTCAGGAATCCTCAATCCCCACTCTCAACAATCTCTCCCAAGGTGTATAACCACACTTCTGTGCGGTTGACTTTCAAGAGTGCAGACATGACTCTGGAAACACAGAACCCAACCCCTTCTCGCTCGCTCCTTGCAGTGATGGCGAAAAGGCTGGGATCTGGTCCTGGCAAGGAGCCCAGTTGCCAGGCAAGAAATGCTGCAAGAGCAATATGAACGTGGCATACTCAATACATCTCAATACTATGACTTAGTATGGCTCAGTCGTGTTTGACGTGTTTGACGTGTCTCACACCCCTCCAACTTTGACGTTCAAAACATCTTACGACACAACCCTTGTCTCTGCAAGCAAAGTTGGCAAATAGGACCAGGATGGACCACTGGAAAATTGGAGACAAGGGAAAAGCAGAAGACTTTGGAAGAGCTGGAGACCTTACAACATGACTTCAGGACCCAGGACCCGGTCTTCGGATGTCAACACATGACTTGAAGACCTGGTGACCTTGCAGCTCTATGCGATGTTCTTCTGGGGTCATGAGTCATGCCTGTACACATGCGTTTCCGTGTCTCACACGAGGGACACGCCAAAGAGGACCTAATTCAACCATCGACCATCTTGAACATCTTCAACGTTTACAAAGACCGACTTCAAGATCCTGAGAAACCTCCAAGTTTGGGACCTCAACATACTTTACCTCTCCCACATGTTTCACGTCCCTGACATCCGTGGTGCCTGGCCTTACAGTAAATGCAGCGGTCCATTCCGCTGTCCACTCTCTGGAAGTTGGGCAGAGAATCTTTCCAGTCCTGACGTAACAAAGTCATCATCCACTCCATCATCTCCATCCCTTCAGAAGATTTCGGAAGGGGGTGGCCATGGTGTTTGCAGCTCCAAAGACCGGTTTCCAAATCTGAACGACATAAACCGAATCACTGCAATCCAGACCGAGTGAATTTCCATGGATTTCCAAATCAACAGGGGAGAGCCTATCAATTGCTTTCAACAACCCATCTGAATCTTTTGAGATGGAGATCACTGAATCCGGGGGGCTCTCCACTGCAATGGCTCCTGTGTTAACTTCTTCACATCTGCGAACACATGTTTTTGGTTTCTTGGGCAGCACCAGACTGCAAGACAACGTGAAATGGTGGGGGTTGTTGGGCAGTGGGGAGGTAGTCTGAAAACTGCTGAAAATCTGCAAGGCGCAACGTTTGCACAAGAAAAAAAATGCAAACTCGGAACAATTCGGAACATCAAAGAAAAACCCCGGCTCACACTGCAGTTTGCAACGATTCTAAACCTAAACACTTTGTGGATGATGTTTTTTGCAGAATGCATGCATCATGTATGTCATGCAAATGGCACACACATGTTTGGAATTGTTTGGATATTGATTGGTCTACATTGAACACAACAAAATGCATCAAGTGTCCGGGCTCACCTCACCAAATATCTCCACCAAACTCCACCCGAAGGTTCTCAGCAGGCAAAAGTCCTGGCAAAAGTCTTGGCAACAGGGATCCGTGGAAACCCAATGGGACAGATCCCTAAAAATTGGAACATCACTGATTCTGCTGCGTGCATCAATCCAAGGTGAGGAAGCAACGGCTATGGTAGAAACAAAGCAACGGCTGACTGGCACAAAACCAGGCTGCATCTTTCTTGCTCGCTTCTCTCACATGCACTACAAGCATCAGCAAGCCGCTTCTGGGCTATAAATTGGATGGTCAATCGGAAGCCTCCTGAGTGCTAAGGTCTAGCATCCGGCTCCGAGCAGAAGTGAGATTGTAAGTCAGCATGGCAAAATCTGCACTTGCACTGCAGTGCCGTGAAGACTCTTCGAGGGAAGTGGAATGTGAACTAAAATCCTCTCCTGCATTAACTGAAGCCAAGTTCAAATTTGTGCAATCTTCGATGTGAGTTCTGGATATGAAAGCCTTACCCCGCTAAGTGATATGTAGATTTTGGTATGCTGCAAAGTGTGGGATAAGATGGTATAAGCCGTATACGGTATAAAGTAATTATCAATCACATCATGAGAGGACATGCACTTGTGGCTATGCACGCATATCTGGCGCAAAAATTCTCTCAGGAAGGACGGGCCATCCAGCTTCAGACAAACAAAGCCTCACCACCAAACGTCTCAAGTGTCCAAAACTGCAGCACTTTTCGCTGCCATGTGCCAGGCCGCTAGGCAAAATCATCCCAAGAAGACCTTGCCCACCACCAGCCAACGGGGCTCAGGATGCTCAGTCCATGAAAAGCCCACGACTGGTCGATGCGATCACCTCCCGGCACATGGGGCACTGCCGCAGCTTCTGACAACCGTGGCACTCGCAGCACACCACGTGGCCGCAGGGCATCAGGACCACAGCTGGACGATGTTCGTGGCAGATGGGGCACGTCACACAGGTGCCACCGCGGGCTGCGGGACTCTGCTGTGGGCTGGTGGAAGTTGCATCTTCGGCGGTCCACTTGCCAGTAAGAAGGGCACAGTAGCTGGAATCAGGCCTAAGCGCTAGTCTCTTAGCAAAAGGAGCAACGTTTCCATCTTGGAAGCCCAGCTCCACCAGAATGCCCCAGAGCTGGTTCAGCAGGTCTCCGCCAGCACCCCTGGCTGCGAGGTGGTCAGGATGGCCAACCACCATAGTGCAGGAAAGGTGCCGCTTGTGAGATGCTTCGACGCATTCGGCCATGAATTTCTCCTTGATCTCAGCCCAGAGCTGCAGCAGTCGCTGCGTCTCGGCCTCGTACTGCTGCCGTTCCATGTCGTACCGCTGCTGGGCTCGGACAACGTTCCTTCCCAACTGCTGCACGAACGACATGACGGACAAGGACAGGTGCTCACAAGGCTGTGTACTGAATCTTACCTTCTCACCTGCTGGTGGGAAATGCTGCGTCAAACAGGTGATGAAGCGAGTTCAAAACGGAAAAGGATCATTGAACCTAAAGTGGTACTGCAAAAACATGAGGTAGTTTAATCAACATTACACCAATGACTAGTAAATGACATGCTATCCACAGACACGTGCAAACAAAAATCTGGTGTGTTTCTGAACCTTTCCCAGAGCACGCGTGCCAGTCAGGAGACCCAAACCCCCTTCTCCTCTGCAGCAGGCAAATGCACCTTGAAACGGGGCTGGTCGCAGTTTTTCTCTTCAGTCACCCATAGCTGTGCTCAATTTCTAGAAGACTCTACCGAATTCAGGCCTGTTGGCAGATTGCTTCAGACTTTGACAGAGAATCGGCAGATTTGGGCGGCGCACATCGAGTTGCTCCAGCGCTCACCGGCTCCACCTGAAGGTTTCAACCAATAAGCGAAAATGTGGGGCCAAGACAGGCCATGATTTGGCAATGACAACTGGCAAAGGCGAAGTAAAAATGCAGAAAATCAACCAAACATGTGAACGCATGTGAACGCCAAATCTGCCATAGATGCATGTCAAGGCTGATCACAGAACAAAACTTCAGGTATCAAGCATCGGAAAAAGACTTCCAGGAGCTACAGACTTCCAGGAGCTACAGTGCTTAGCAACGATGTGCTGGCTATGGATTGCAGCGCTTAGTATGCATTCCAAGCTAATTTCCGTGCCAAGTGCCACCATCAATATATTCCTGGACTATCAAGTGTGATGCAAAAAGCATCACAAGATTTTGTCTCTTCGTGCTTCAAACAAAGAAAACATGACAAAACCCACAAAAACTTGAAGCAACTTAAGACTCTGCATCATTGCCCAATAACTTTCCCTACCTTTGAAGCTTCACCAGCTTTCGCACCAAACATGAGTGGCGGAGATCTGCGAAACTTTGAAACCTTTCGACCCGGCCACCCTAGGCCGTCATCAGCCGTGGCGTCCAGCCTTGATTTCAACGGTTTCAAGCAGCCGGAGTGCCTGCGTCTGCGACGATCAAATAGACCAACAAGTTGCTTGAAGGTCACAAGTCACAAGATCGAGAAACAGCCCATCTTACAGAGATCACTTCCCATGTTTGCTCACGGGTCCCATGTGGATAGAAAAGCGAGCCATCCTCTAACTGTAGCCACGTCTTCATGTTGGATTGGTTACCAGCGCCCAGACAGAACCCAAGGCCTGAGGCCGATCCATCAG
This sequence comes from Cladocopium goreaui, assembly GCA_947184155.2. Classification (NCBI taxonomy): domain Eukaryota; class Dinophyceae; order Suessiales; family Symbiodiniaceae; genus Cladocopium; species Cladocopium goreaui. The sequence continues at coordinate 88,648 of CAMXCT020000238.1, read as the reverse complement.
ATGGTCCTGGCGAAAAGGGAATGCCATCCCCAGACATGATTTGAAGAAGGTGAAATCCCTCCATTCACGCTTGGTGGTCAATGAGTAATTGGCAACTTTGCTAAACGATTTGTCCAAACTCATCACTTCACCCTTGATACTCAACTGGATTCATGGGCCCAAGGACAAGGAGCAGTCCATCTCGACTCTTGTTTTAGGTGTCACGTACACTCGGTACTCGGCAACGGTGCAGGTTTTTAATGGGACGTTGATGATATGTTTGTGGCACGGTGAGGGTAGGGTGGGGTGGGGTGGGGGGGGCTAATAACGTTCAAGTATACTTCTACACACACGTCATGCTACGCTACTGCACGTTCCTCTTGCACTTCCACACACACGTCATGCTACGCTACTGCACGTTCCTCTTGCATTTCCACACACACGTCATGCTACGCTACTGCACGTTTCTCTTGCACTTGCACACATATGTCATGCAACGTTGGATGGGGTGGGGTGGGGGGGGCTAATAACGTTCAAGTATACTTCTACACACAAGTCATGCTACGCTACTGCACGTTCCTCTTGCACTTGCACACACACGTCATGCTACGCTATTGCACGTTCCTCTTGCACTTCCACACACACGTCATGCTACGCTACTGCACGTTCCTCTTGCACTTGCACACACACGTCATGCTACGCTATTGCATGTTCCTCTTGCACTTCCACACACACGTCATGCTACGCTACTGCACGTTCCTCTTGCACTTGCACACACACACACACGTCATGCTACGCTATTGCACGTTCCTCTTGCACTTGCACACACACGTCATGCTACGCTATTGCACGTTCCTCTTGCACTTCCACACACACGTCATGCTACGCTACTGCACGTTCCTCTTGCACTTGCACACACACGTCATGCTACGCTATTGCACGTTTCTCTTGCACTTCCACACACACGTCATGCTACGCTACTGCACGTTCCTCTTGCACTTGCACACACACGTCATGCTACGCTATTGCACGTTCCTCTTGCACTTCCACACACACGTCATGCTACGCTACTGCACGTTCCTCTTGCACTTGCACACACACGTCATGCTACGCTATTGCACGTTCCTCTTGCACTTCCACACACACACGTCATGCTACGCTACTGCACGTTTCTCTTGCACTTCCACACACACGTCATGCTACGCTACTGCACGTTCCTCTTGCACTTGCACACACACGTCATGCTACGCTATTGCACGTTCCTCTTGCACTTCCACACACACGTCATGCTACGCTACTGCACGTTCCTCTTGCACTTCCACACACACGTCATGCTACGCTACTGCACGTTCCTCTTGCACTTCCACACACACGTCATGCTACGCTATTGCACGTTCCTCTTGCACTTGCACACACACGTCATGCTACGCTATTGCACGTTCCTCTTGCACTTGCACACTGGATGTCAAGGTTGGCCAAAAGCTGCGAAGACTTCGTGCAGAATGAAACGATTCAGTGTCCGCTCAGTTGTACATAAAAAGTCGGAATGGACAAAAAAATGCAAAGTCAAAGGCAAAGCCAAATTGGCTGGCACACAAGTCCTAGATAGGTCTTGGATGTGGCTGAAAAAAATCGTGCCACATGCCTTGAAAAACAGACATGACAAAGTCATTAATCCCCGTTTGTGGGAATACATATACCAGTTCGTCTACCGACATAACCAGAAAGACTAGAAACCCAAGCTGCTCTGGATGAAAAACAAGTTGTGCGTACTTTTGCAGTTCGGGGCCTGGAATGATGATACACACAAAACACTGTAAATACCAGGTCAAATGCTCAATTTTGATCGATTTTTCCCGGGTACTGAGGAGGCGTGTTACCTTGTTTTAACCTTTCATCTGTGATCTCTGTGGCAAGGTCGCATACCGCTTTTGGGCATCGACTCGGATGGTTAAAAGGGACGGAATCTTTCTAGCATCCGACCTTTTCGGAAAAGAAGGCGATCATTGTGGCACATCTTTCATCCTTCCCACAAATAAAATCAGAAATGGACAGGGCGCCAGAATCCTAAATGCTCTTTCTTTTTGTTCAAAAAATCTGAAAGTTGTGGAAGGGATGCTTCAAAATCAAATCCACACTACCTGTTCGTGGAAGATGCCATCCCCCTCTCACTGTGGGGGCAAAAAGGTCATGAGGCAAAACCGGGAGAGCCTTATACCCCCGAGTTATCGAGGATCCAAAACTGCTATGCCACTCACTGTCGGGCATCAAAGAAGCATTTGGCATCCATCTTGAAAAGGCCAGAGCCAAATGTCTCAAAGATTCAAAAAGTGAGGCACCTCTTCCGACCATGCACCAGGCAGGATCCTCTCATCCAAGAGGATAAGAAGATTCAGCCCACCAAAGCAGGTGCCTAGCAGCCAACATCAGCAGCCAATGCCTCAATCCATGAAGAGCCCTTGGGTGGCCGAAGTGATCACCTTGCGGCACATGGGGCACTGGCGCAATTGTTTGGAACGATGGCAGTCGCGGCAGAGCACGTGGCCACAGGGCAACAAGGCCACAGCTGGGCGATGCTCGTGACAAATGGGACACGTCACGCAGGTGCCGCTTGAGGCTTTGGGGCTCCGCTCGGGGCTGGTGGAGGTCGCATCCTCAGCGGCCCATTTCGCGGTCAGAGTGTGGGCAACAATAGAAAACGAACCACCCTTCCAGCCCTGCGAGGGTTTGACAGATCCATCTTGGAAGCCCAACTCCGCCAAAAGGCGCTGGAGCTGCTGCTGCAAAGAGTCGGGAGGAACACCCCTCCTTGTGATGTGGTTGGGACAATCAACACACATGGTGCAGGAAAGCTGCCGCTGGTCAGCAGCAGCTTCGCATTGTGTCATGAACTTCTCCTTGGTCTCAGCCACCCAAAGCTGCTGGAGTCGCTGCGTCTCAATGTCATATGCCTGCTGAGTATCCACGAACTTCTTTGCCACCTGCTGACGGAATGACATGATCTACAGGGACGAGCGCTCAGGAGGCGTAGCCGCAAACACAACTCACTCTTTCCCGTGCCAATGCTCCGCAAAACGTGCAATTATCAAACTGAAAGTTCAAAGGCATTGGGATTCACAAATCGCAACTCCATGACCTGCTCACAAACAACTGCCACCAAATTTCAGCGGTTTGGTTGTAGTTGTTTCTTCTAACAGCACGCGTGAAGCTGCCACAGCACCCTGCCCAAACCCAGAACCCAAACCCAATCTCCTTTCAAGATGGCATCACGTCGTGACTTGAACCAGCTTCACCTGGGCATTTCATGATCCCTAGCAACTCTTCTCAGTCGTCCACCATGTTCCCCCCATGTAGATCGCTTAGCCATGACTTAAAAGACATGTGCGCCGCCTGTGAGGCCACAAGCAAATGTTTCCATGAGAGTGCCCCAAATTCACCCCAGTGTTTATAGGCAATCGCTTCAAATGATGGCCGCAAATGGCTGGTTTCAGTGCTATCCCCTTTCAGCCCTCACACGTTGCTCCTACCATGGCACCTCAAAGCGCCCCCGCTGCGGCACTTGTGCTACACCTGCAGGGCCATTGGTCACTGGGCTGGAGATGGAGACTGACACGGAGATGACAAGAGCGAAGTCATTGATGCTTTTTCTTACTGGTGCTTAGCAGGGAA